>JANSMH010000445.1:0-12780 GCA_029299595.1 Grosmannia serpens
TGAGCCTGCCTTCCGACGAAGCAATCATCTGTTCCTCCGTTCCCTCTGTTCGCTCTGTTCATCGGCCCTTTTGCAGCACCATCTACTCTGAGTCCACAATCTCTCCGGCCTCCAGCAGCGCCCTCATGCCGTCGAGACTGCTCGGTTTTGCATACGGCGGCGGCGAGGCCACTGAAGCACCCGCGGGCGCTGCGTAGCCTGCCGCCGTCATCCGCACATCGTCTGTAGTGGCCGGCAAAGGGCTGGACGTATGGCCTTGGTTTGTCAGCGGCTACTCTTGGGGCTGCGACACCGCACAGCCTGCATCAGTGGTGGGGGGTGGGATGATACTGACCGCCCCCGTTCGCATGTGCGACGCCCGGAGCCATATGGTCCTTGTATATTGGCTGGTGGCCGTCCGTCACTGGCGCGTAGGGCCGCGGGGGCGGAGAATAGCCGTGTGTGGGTGATCCTGGCCCCGACGTCTGAATCTGCGGCGACGCCGACGGCACCATGCGCGACGAATGCGGCAGAGAGAGAGACGGGTGGCGGTGCTGACGAGAGCCCGTCGGCGGTGGCGGCGGGGAGGGCGACGGCGGCTTGCCCGACAGCAGCGCATGGATCGGCAGAGACCCGTCCAGTGGCGTTCTCGGATAGTTGCTGCCCATCGACGACGACGACACCGTGCTGAGGCTGGTGCCGGACGACGCCTGGTCGAGTCGGAGCATCGACGGCCGCGCCTCCGTCATGCCACCAGCACCAGTCAGGCCTGGAGGCGGCGGGATCGGGCTTGCGGAACCAGCTGACGAGGGCGTGAGACCGTTGGTCGGCAACTGCCTGTTATCGAACATATCGGAGAGCGACGGCAGACTGACTTGGCTGGTACTGGCAGATGTGTCTCCCCCTGCCGTTGGCTGCTGCGCTCGCTGCTGTTGCAGCTGCTGCTGTTGCTGTTGCTGTTGCTGTTGCTGTTGTTTCTGCTGTTGTTGTTGCTGTTGCTGTTGCTGCTGCTGCTGCTGCTGCTGGCCCTCCGAAGCCCAGGCTGCATTGCGGCTGCATGTCGGACCGGCCGGCACCCGCTCGCGAGGGCTCATGCTCATCGGTCTCGGCGACCATTCCGCGTGGCCGTCCGTCGCATGTCCTTGGTGTGGTGGCGACCGCATCGAGACGTCCACTAGCGAATCATGCGGACCCGGCGTTGGCGAAGCTGAGGAGTAGCGTAAGTCGGATGCAGACACGGTAGATCCAATACGGTGCTCCCGTCGCGATGGGGGGTGGGGGGTTTCTCGATCGTGCTGTCCATCCGAGCTGCTCACAGATTCGCTCGTCGTCGCACTCCTCTCTCGTTGTCGGGACTGTTGCGAGTGTGCCGGCGGCGATGCCGAGGTGGCAGAGGATGACAGCTGCGAAGACGTGCTGCTAAAGTCGGACAGCTTTATCCGCTTGAACGCGTCTTTATCTGGACACGTCAGTTTCGCCGCCCGTAGAGTCCAGCACCACAAGCGGACAGCAAGACGCCAAACTAACAGGGCCGAGGTCGACGGAAGAAAGCAAGGGCGTACCGGTCGCGGGTAAGAAATAAGACACACCTTGCGTCTGATTGGAGTGTCGGGCCTTGAACTCCTGCAGATACAGAATGTACCTCTGGTATTCGGGCGTCTTCTTGTACAACACCATGGCGTGGTTGTACTTGTCCTTGGCAGCCTGCGCCTCCGTCTCGTACGGCTTCCGCTCTGCCGGCGTCAACGTCTGCCAGTTCTCGCCAACCAGCTTTGCAATCTCGGTAAAAGACAGGTTCTGTCCCTTGAGCTTCTCGCGCATTTCTGTCATCCACGTCAGCTCGTCTACGGAGCAGCCATGTGGGCTTTCCCTCTCGGGTAACGTGACGTGGTCATGTGACTCACTGTTTGAAAACAACACATACGCCGACGGCGGTCTCTCGGGCGCGCATTCATCGGGCTGGTTCTCTCGTCAGCCTGTGTCCTCCGTGCTTTTCATTTCATTGCCATGTATGTGTGTTCTCGTCGTCTCCTCTCTCCCTCCCCCATTTGGGCCCGTCGGCGTCGGCTTCCCTCTCATCGGCCCCGTGTTCGCATTTTCAAACTGTTCACGACCACGCTCATCAGCAACTCACTTTAGGATGTCTCCGATATTTTCGCTTGGCCAAAACTCCAGGCACCGTGCCACGGCCATCGGCATTGTAATTGGATGGGTCATTCTTGTGCGTGTTCTCCGGCCTGGTCGCCTCCTCGGCAGCTACTCGGACAGGAGACACGAGAGCCGCTTCCGGCGCGATGCCGCGGAAGTTGGCGATTTTTCTCTGGAGTTTCTAGACGCAAAAGCGGCATCTTAGTACGGGAAGGCTCGCGCGCGGCTCTGTGCATCAATAGAAGGGCTATCGTCGCTTGCTTCGACTTCTTACCCTCCGATGGCCAAGCTTAACGCCCAGGGCATCTCTGGTAAGCAAACGGCGTCAGCACAATCGGGCGTGTCATACAGCATGCCGCATGCAGAAGTAGGGGTGACGCGTAAACACGCAGCGTACAGATCCGATTCCGTAATGTCCAGAATGGTTTCCCACGTGTCAAAGCCCTGGTCGATAAAGGCATCGAGATACTGGGAAATGCCCAGCTCCTCCAGCACGTCCTCCAGTTGTTGAGACATGCAGCGTGATTTTCCGGGTTCCTCTGGTGGCAAGCTGTGATGGAAACGAGAAGCCCCCTATGACATGGAAGGAGCGTGGGAATTGGTTCTGCACACTTGGATATGGTTCTGCAATCTGGGAAGCGGCCACGGAGGCACCGTCATCAAAAGCGGTTGTGCCCTGTGCTTTCCTGGTTGTGCTCTGTCGGTCTGTCTGTCTGTCTGTCTGTCTGTCTGTCTGTCTGTCTGTAGTCTGTGACTGAATTGTGCTGCTGGTCAGCATAGATGGGCAGCAAGGATTTCCAAAATAAAATAAAAATAAAACTATCAGGCGTGGAGGATTGAGGACAAATGTGTAATAAAAAAATACAGGAGCACTGATCAGTGGATGGCCGTGGCAGTGACAAGCCAGCAGCACGGTCCGTTAGACCTGATGGCATGCATCACATGGGGGGAGGGACTAGCAGCGGATAGGGTGTAGAGAGGCGGAGAGGTGTGTGAGATCTCGATGGCACTCGAACCGGCCGAAGTGTGGCAGCGGGTGGAGTGAAGGGAGAAGGGAGCAGGAGCAGTGCAGAAGCAGTGCAGAAGCAGTGCAGGAGCAGTGCAGAAGCAGTGCAGCAGCAGTGCAGGAGCAGTGCAGCAGCGGTGCAGGAGCAGTGCAGGAGCAGTGCAGCAGCGGTGCAGGAGCAGTGCAGGAGAGCGGTGCAGGAGCAGTGCAGAAGAGCAGTGCAGAAGCCGTACAGCGCCGTGCCGACGGGGAAAAGTGCACGTACAAAGGAGCGACAGCGGACGGGGTCCGGTGAGAAGTCGAGGACGAGCGCGCCCGTCTTTGACCGGTGTGCGCCTGTTTTGTGTCTGAATATGTAGAGGTACCCGGGGCCGCTCATGCAGTGCTGGACATGTGTGCAAATACGCAGACATATACGAGATCCCAAGGGCACGCCACTGCCGATATTGTGATGTTGCCGGCTCGATAAATGAAAGAAGCCTGGGGTTTGTGTGCGGGAGGAATATAACGTGGGACGCGGAAGGCCCTTTGGGGCAGAGGGTCTGGCCAGTCCAATAGGCTGCTCCTGCTCGGACAGGGGCGCGACGACAAGGCGTGTGGCCGGCGTCCGTCTGGTTCTGCTCAGGACGGCGCAGACCGTTTGCCCGGTCACCTGTTTACCTGCTGTACTCGTGCAAGTAGTCCGTGGTTGCAGTGGGCCTCTTTTTAGGTCTCCATAGCCATGGAATGGGTTGTCCTGTCATATGATTGCGTGAGAGGGCGAGCAGGCAGCCAAAGGGGCAAATGGAGAGGATCGGCGAGGATCCGATCGCAGCAGTCGCGGCGCGGCGTAAATCCTCGACATCAAACAGGCCACCGTGCTGTCCGTGGTCGACGAGCCGGCGGCAGCAGCAGTCTGGAGCAGCGAGAAGGGGGGAGCGCGGCCAGGGGGTCGGAGAAGTTAAGGCTCTTGTCAGGTGGGACGTGATGTGGGACGAGTAAGATGATTTGGGGAAGCGTGGAAGCGCTGGCTGGCAGCTGCGCAGAAGAGAAGGGCAAGCAGAGCAGCAGACAGCGGCCGGTATCGTGCATAAAAAGAGGACGGGTACCCTTACATCAGACAGAGAGCCAGAGGAGGGTTTCGACCATGTAGAAGGCGAGGAGAAGGAGATAGTATGGTACAAGTCGGAAAATAAGCTATTAGTACCACATGTATCTTACGAGCCTAGCCGTCGCTCCTTCCTGGTACGAGTACACGGTACTGGCCCGTTTGAAAGTCGCGACAGACAGCACAGGTAGAGGCTACTTCGGAAAACTGCGAGCAAGGGTGGTCCAAGCTCGCCCAGGAACGCGGCCAAATCCGGCACGGTGGGCAGCGGGTCGCGGGCAGCCAGGCGCTACGGTCGGAGTGCCGACTGCGCTTTCGACCTGCTACATAGTACATGGTGGCCGTGTACAGTGTACCTGGACGGTAGAGGGGAGGGGAGGGGGGGGGGGGGGGGTCCGATCTCGATTTTATTTTTCGGTCCCCCAGCAGCAGGCAGAGACAGCAGGACAGGAGGGACGAGACGAGAGGGAAGGCGCAGCCAACGAGTACGGACGACGAAAACTCGGCTAGGGAGCGTGGACAAGTTTGGGGGGTTAGGAGCGGAAAAAACATACGATTGGAAAGGCGTCGACGGGGACGGGCGCGCCAATCAGAGTGCAGAGCACGGGGCTAGGATCGCCGTGCTCGAGGTACCCCCATCGTGTGTCTGCTATGGCACCGGTACTTTGCGCGGCGGGACGGGGAGGGGGGGGGGGGCAGGGACGAAGGACACGAGCAGAAGGTTGTGGTCGTATCGTGCTTGCCTCTTTTGAGTAATACTCGTAGGTAAGTTTGAGTTGCAGCGAGAGAGAGGAAGGATGCGCCAGTTTCGATAATAGCACGCAGATGTCTCGACCTTGCTTGCCGCGAACCGAGACGTCTGGCGACGCCAACGCGTCCACGTCCTATTACACGCTTCGTCAAGCCTCTTTTTCTCTGAATGCCGACGACCCCCAAAACCCACTCAACGGCCCCCCCCCCCCTTCCCCCTTCAAAATTAAATACGAAAAATACTCGCAGGAATAAGAGAGAGAAAAAAAGTATCTTTAGAACAGAAAAGAAAAAATTAAAGGTAAAAATACTTTGTACAAAAAGACCTGGACCATGCAATTTCGTCGAGAAAAAGAAAATAATAGCTGACAGCTGATTGTGACATGATTTGTTCTCCCTTTGGCCAAGTCTAGAACAGCGCGCCCCATCGTCGTCCACGACGATGGAGAGCTGCTACCCCGGCATGACGAGTTCGCACGCGATCCAGAAACATGGCATTCTCGCTGCCCTCTTCTTGATCTGGGCTTCCCAGAAGGGAAAACATTCGTTGGCCCTTTCCACGCGTCCGGTTTTTTTCTTCTTCTCTTTGTCCATTTCGTTCATCCCTTTTGGAGCAATCCCGAACGTGAGACAGTTCAAAGCAGGCCGGCCCCTCCTGCCCAAGCCGAAAGGGGGGCTCGAAGATGAAAATGCCGTGATGGCCCTGCAGAAATCATACGATTTTGCATTTGGCGATTTCACCCCTCTACCAACTTTACCCCATTTTCCATAGTTCCACCCCCCCTCTCTCCACACCGGGACCGGCTGTCTCTAGCCACCCCTCTCCGCCGAAGCCCACCCCCCGCCATTTGTGCGTCTCTCCTGCCTGGCCGCCGACAAATCCAGTACGATACGGTGGTGTATCTGCTTACTTGCATGGGAATAGTGCAGCGCGATCTGGGAGAGGCTACATTGGTGATGGAATTCGCCATGCACAAGGAATGCATCAAGATGGGGGGGGGAGTGCGCGTGCTCGTAATTTAGCCCAATAGCATGTGGGCTTGAATGGATGGTTCGGCCCACTCCTCTCGCTCGTGGCCAATCAGAGGCGGCCTTGCTGTGACGGCAAGACCATGTACAAGTAGCAAACGCCAGATACCGCCCATGCTTTCTCATCCTACGCATGCCGTTTTCCCATTCAGCTGGCCTGTTTCTGGCCAGGAGAAACGTTGCGCCGTGTCGGCCTGCGACTGCGGAGTCCGCCCGTACCCCACCATCTCTATTTGATCGTGCAATGTTGCCCAGTGTTTTCCCGCGCAATGTTGCGATTCCCCTTCCGGCGTGGGCCGTGCGAGAGCACAGTCGCTTGGGCATATTGGCGCTGTGCTGCCCTACAGGTTAGCCTTCCCCAATCGCTGAAACACAGACGCCATTCCAGCAAAACACACATCCTCATCCCAACCATGGCTGCCCCGGACGGCGGTGATGCCGCCACCACTCGACCCCGACAGGCTGACGCCGGCCCATCAGCTGCCCCGCAGACAGCAGGCGGCGCTGCACCGGGAGCTGCATCCGCTGCGCCGGCGCCATCCACCGGATCGCAGCCGCCGATGGGCACGCTGGCCGCCCAGCGGGCGGGCCTGACCCAGGTCAGCTGACCTCCTCCATGAATGTCGCATTTGGCTGCGTTTTGTTGGGCCGTGTGGCTGACTCGTTGCCCGTCTTGTTCTAGGCCCTGCAAGAACTGTCCAGGTGAGGACGTCCAGAGTCCAGAGGTCCAAGATCGGACTCATGGCTATTCCCCTTCTCGTCGAGCCTGTTTTTTTCCCTGTTGCGTTTCATTTCCCCCCCCCCCCAACCCAACCCAACCCAACCCAATACCACACCCCCCCCCCCCTTGTGCCTTTCTCGGCCCTTGCCGTTCGCTTGTTTTGCTGCTTGCCTTTGCTTGTCTGTTACTTGCCGCTTGTTTGTTACTTGCCCTCTCTACTACAAAGTACTCGTACATACTATGTAGCATCTGTCGACCCCTGGCCTCTCTTCACCTCCGCCGTGGTCTTCTTTTCAGCGGTACTCGACCGCCGGACCGTCCACGTGTCACCGTTCTCTCGTCCTGCATGACCATTATGCCATTCCCGTTCTGATTGGAAAGCTAACCTCTTCCGTCAAAGAGGAGAGCGGGCGGCCGACAGGCTCGAGGCCGAGCTCGGTGCGTTTGAGGCTAAGCTCGATCAGCTGCTCGGCCTGCTGGGTGTCTCTGAACACGATCTGGACGATGAGGGTGGGGTCGATGGCGATGGGGAGATCGGAGCCAATGGCGCCGGAAACGCCATGGACAACCAGAGCGCCGGCAGCACCAGCACCAGCACCAATGGCACCAATGGCACCAATTGATTCGGGCTGCTGTCGAGGTGCCACATTCTTCAGCACAGGTTGGGCTTCCGGACGGTATGGACAAATTCCCCCCCCGTCGTCCCTGCGTGATTTAAATACAATAATACCTATTTCTTTGTGTCCTTTGGGCTGCCTCGGGTGAAGGAGTTTTGCGTAGTCGTTGTAGATTGGTTGTTGGTTTAAAACATTGTCTGTGGACGGTTTACTTGGAAACCTCGACGAATTTTAATACTGCCCAAAAGTGCATCCAAACCACTAATACCACAGCAGAGCAATACGATGCCTTTCGAGCTGGTCAATTTTAACTTGAATAAATAGACAGTAAAAAACGACATTGGGATATGAAGAATCATGCATGAGGAAGCATTATCATCCAAACAAAATAGAAGAACCCCCAGTCCCAGATACCATCACCGAGCCCGGGTTCTCACTCCCGGTTCCCCGCGCATCATATACGAATGACTGCAAATGTCCTGCCCGCTGGTTGCATCGATAAACCAGGAATATAAGCCAAAACACCCTTAGTAGAATACCCAGCACAACACATGTGCCAAAAGGACAAGCCCATTGAGAGGAAACGCCGAGTACAATGCCAGACGTACACACGATCTTGCTTCCCCTGCAGCGGAAAGCCGAAAACCGTGGACGAAAACAGGGCCGAAAAATAAAATGCAGTATCTTACCATGCCGGATACTCCAAACCCAAAAGTTCCCTCCCTCCCCTCCTCCCTCCCCCCCCCTCCCTTCACCCCTTCACCCCCTGCAGCCGAAAACCAAGAAAATATACCCAAGCAAGGAAAGAGATACAGAATGGTATCGCGAAGATGCCCAGTCGATGGCCGCCAGCCAAGGTGCCGTCCGGCATCGCCCCGCCACGCCAAAACCGCCGGGGAAAGCCAAGCCCAAGGCGTCCGGCCACAGGCCACACACTCTCCGGGTGTGGCCACAGCTCTCTTCCGTCTGGTGCTATGTGCTATACGTCCGTGTATGAAGCTATGCTCCAAGTTAGAACAACCGTGTGACGACAAAATAAGAATCCTCCCCTCTCCCGGGTATGATCTCTAACTGCTTGCCCTTGAGTTTTCTGGAGTCTGCTCGTTCAGAGACGTCGCCGGGTGGTCTGTCTCGCTCGTCGTGGCAGACCGGCTGACCGGCGGACGCAGAGCGATCCGAGACGGAACATACAGAGCCGACGTGGACTGCGTCGCCAGCTTCGACTCGCTGTGCCGGGCGAGCTCGCGCTCTCGATTCTTCTCCAGCAGCGCTCCGCCGAGCGTGGCACACTTGAGGATGGTCTCAATCAGATGGTTCTGCTGCAACGGCTTCGACAGGTACTCGTCCATCTCCGCCTGCAGACACTTTTCGCGGTCGCCCATCATGGCGTGCGCCGTCAGCGCGATGATCGGCGTGCGGTGTACGTTGCCCGACCGCTCGTACTCTCGGATCTTGCTCGTGGCTTCGACGCCGCCCTGGAAGGAAGGTCAGTACGTGTTTGACGGCGAGACAGAAGGGACAAAGAAAAGATGCTGTGGCGATCTCACCATAACCGGCATCTGGACGTCCATGAGAATGACGTCAAAGTTCTTCCCCTTCACGGCCTCCACGGCCTCCTCGCCGTTTCCGACAACGGTGACGACATGGTGGTACTTTTCGAGGATCTTGACGGCCAGCCGCTGGTTGACGGTGTTGTCCTCGGCCAGAAGAATGTCAAACGACTTGGTGTTGTCGGTCAGCGACGGCGTCGCGTGGTTCTCCAGCGCCGGCACCATGCCGTTGGCGAGATCGATCAGGTCGCATGGCGAGGTCATAAAGGACGTCACGCCGAGCTCGATGCACGACTTGAGGCTCACCTGCACCACGGGCGCCAGCAGCACGATCGGCACGTACTCAAACTTGTTGATGGACTGCAGCCGCCGCGCGGTGTCCAGCGAGTCCACGACGATGACGACGTCCTTGGGCGGAGAGCCTTTTGCCCGGGCCTGGGCCAGCGACGGATTCCGCTCCGAGTCGACCACGACGGGAATCAGACCCAGCGTCTTCATCATGGTCACAATGTTGCTCGTATTCCTGTTGATGCCCTTGTCGATAAACAGAACCTGGTGGCCACGATAGGGGTCAAGCTGCTTATGGATCTGGAAGACGTCGCTCACGGCCAGGCGGACGACGCAGGTGAAGTAAAAGGAGCTGCCCTTGCCGTACTCGCTCTCGACCCACACATCGCCGCCCATGAGGCTGACGAGCCGCTTACTAATCGAAAGCCCCAGGCCGGTGCCGCCGAATTTGCGGGTCATGGAACCGTCCGCCTGCTGGAAGGTGTCGAAGATCAGGTCGAGCTTGTCGGCCGGGATGCCGATGCCGGTGTCGGTGACGACAAACTCAATGGCATACTCGCCCCGGCTGCAGTGGACCTGGTCGGCCTTGCGAATGGTGAGGCTGACCTTGCCGCGCTCGGTGAACTTGATGGCGTTGCCGACCAGGTTCAGGATGATCTGGCGGAGACGGAACGAGTCGCCAATCACGTGGTCGGGCACGGAGCTGTCGACGTGGAAGGTGAGGTCGAGGAACTTCTCGTTGGCCTTGACGGCGAGCGTCTTGAGCGCGTTGAAGACGGTGCCGCGGAGGGTGTAGGGGATCTCCTCGATGACCATCCTCCGGGCCTCGATCTTGGACAGATCCAGGATGTCGTCGATGATGGTGAGCAGACTGTTGGCCAGGTTGTTGACAATGTTGAGCATCTCCCGCTGGTACTGCGTCAGGTCCGTGTCCAGGGTGAGCTGGGTCATGCCGATGATGCCGTTCATGGGTGTGCGGATCTCGTGGGACATGTTGGCCAGGAACTCGGACTTGGTCTTGTTGGCCAGCTCGGCCGCCTCGCGGGCCTGGGTGTTCCGCTGGATGCTGTCTCTCAGGTTATACACCATCAGGTTGATCTTCTTTTTAAGCTCGTCCATCTCTCCCGACGCCTCGACCTCGACCAACTTGGTAAAGTCGCCGTCCGTAGCTGCGTTGGTGATGTCGCCAAAGGCACGCACTTGTGCCGTCTGTGCATTGGTTAGAACGGAAGGGGGCCGCCCCACGAGGGGGGGTGAGTGTGCGGCACGGGACCAGCAGGACCTACCAGGTTGTTCGCCATGGTGTTCACGTCTGTGGTGATCTCCTTCCAGCGGCCCTTCAGGCCGGCAATGTCGGCCTGGCCGCCCATGATGCCGTCGACGCCGACGTCCTTGGCCACGCGCTGGACCTCGTTGCAGAAGACGGACAGGCGGTCGACCATGTTGTTGATGGTAACCTTGAGGATCAGTATCTCGCCCTTGGCCTCGACGTCGATCTTGCGGGTCATGTCGCCGTTGGCAATGGCCTGGGTGACGCTGGATATGCCGCGCACCTGCGACGTCAGGTTGGAGGCCATGGTGTTGACGTTCTCGGTCAGGTCCTTCCACTTGCCCTCGACGTTGTCGACCTGGGCCTGGCCGCCGAGCGTGCCGTCGGTGCCGACCTCACGGGCGACCTTGCTGACCTCAAAGGCAAAGGTGCCGAGGCGGTCGACCATGGTGTTGATGGTGTTCTTGAGGTCGAGGATCTCGCCGCGCGCCTCGACGCCGATCTTCTTGGTGAGGTCGCCGCGGGCCACGGCGGTGGTGACCTTGGCGATCTGGCGCACCTGGGTGGTCAGGTTCATGGCCATGCCGTTGACGTTCTCGGTCAGGTCGCGCCAGGTGCCCTCGACGTCGTGGACGGTGGCCTGGCCGCCCAGGCGGCCCTCGGTGCCGACCTCGCGGGCGATCTTGGTGACCTCGCGGGCAAACTGCTGCAGCTGGTCGACCATGGAGTTGATCGTCTTCTTCAGCTCAAAGATCTCGCCGCGGCACTCGGCCTGGACCTTTTGCGTCAGGTCGCCCTTGGCGACGGCGGTGGTCACCTTGATGATGTCGCGGACCTGGGTGGTCAGGTTGTTGGCCATGGCGTTCACGTTGACGGTCAGCTCGTTCCACATGCCCTTGACGCCCTCGACGTCGGCCTGGCCGCCGAGCATGCCCTCGGTACCGACGTCGCGGGCCACGCGCGAGACCTCGGAGGCAAAGGTGCGCAGCTGGTCGACCATGGTGTTGATGGTCTGCTGCAGCTGCAGGATCTCGCCGCGGGCGGGCCGCTCGATCTTCTTGGTCAGGTCGCCGTGGGCGACGGCGGTGGTGACGGAGGCGATCTCGCGCACCTGGTCGGTCAGGTTCTGGGCCATGATGTTAACGTTGTCGGTCAGCTCCTTCCAGGTGCCGTCGACGCCCTCGATCTGGGCCTGGCCGCCAAGCATGCCCTCGGTGCCGACCTCGCGGGCGACGCGCGAGACCTCGCTGGAGAAGACCTGCAGCTGGTCCATCATGGTGTTGATGGTGCGCTTGAAGGTGGTGATCTCGGGGTCCATCTCGACGGTGTTCATGCGGACCTTCTTGGAGAGGTCGCCGCGCGCGACGGCGGTGACGATCTCGCCAATCTCCCGCAGGGCCTTCTGGAAGGCCTCGTTGGCCTTCTGGTGCTTCCACAGCTCCCGCTCGAGGGTGGCGACGCGCTCGAGCTCGAGCTGCTGGAGGGTGCGCTCCTGCAGGGTCTTCTGCTCGAGCAGCTGGGCGTTGACGCCGGCGAGCTGCTGGCGCTGGGAGTCGAGCAGCCTGGACTGGTCGTCGACGTGCTTGTGCAGGCCGACGAGGGCCTCGTTGGTCAGCTCGTTGACGACGAGGACGCTCTCTTCGGCAAAGCTGCTGCGGGCGCTGACGGCGCAGTCGGAGCCAGAGCCAGGGGCCAGCGGTTGTGGCGGCTGGGGGCGTCCACAGGCGCTGCTTGGGGGGGACGAGGCGCTCCCGTTGCCGAACAGCGAGTCGGCGGTCTCGTTGGGGGAGTCTGGAAAGGCGGCGGCGACGGGGACGGCGCAGGCGGACCTGGACTCGAGCTTGTGTATTCTCTTGATGAGTTCTACAAGCTCGACCTCCAGGCTGTGCTTCTCGGGCGAGTCGCGTCCTGGCAGATCGATGTGGGATGGTACTACTGTGCGCCCAGCAGTGGTTGCAAGGGGTTGGATCAGGGCAGCGACGGCTGCGAGTGTCAGGTCGTCGGCCATTCCGTTGGGGACAATAGTCATTGGAATGGGGGGTGAGGTGCACAGGAGAGGTCGGAAGGGCGGCGAGCAGCAGCAGGAGAGGAAGAGCCTATGGGAGACGAGGGAAAAAAGGAGAAGAGAAGGAGAGACGGAGAGAAGGCACGGAGAGGTAGGTTCGAGGCAGGGAGTGCTCGTAGATGCTGTGCTGCAGTAGCACTCGTAGGGCTGGGTTGTCAACCAGCGAGCTGGGGGTGTATTCGTCGTGGCGGAGGCTGATGCTGTGGCGCTTGCGGCGCCGGGGCGGCGTGATGGGCGTGGCCACGGCCTCGAGGCTGCCGTTCTTGATGC
>JANSMH010000446.1:0-12662 GCA_029299595.1 Grosmannia serpens
ATCTAAAACGCCACAGAAAAACCAGCCGCACGCGTCCGCGCATTAAAAAAAGCCCCCTCTCCCCCCCCCCCTCCCCCCCCCCCCCCCCCCCCAACATTACACATTAAAACCAGAGAGCACGTGACTCGTGACCCGTGACTCGTCCACCCGTCTACCCCCTCAGCTCAGTGTAAACGAGTCGCTGGTGCCCGTAAACGCAGAGATCGACCCGATCAGCGGCTTCGAGTCGCCGTAGTACTTGAGCCGGTACGTGCCCGAATCTGCCGTGGTCTCCGACTCCCAGCTCAGGACCACCTGGCTGTGTCCCAGCAGCGTGCTGGTCCGCTCCCACGTGTACACCAGCGACCAGTCCTCGTCGCTGCGCACCTGCGTCCAGTTGCCGCTGCTGTCCTCCCGCTCCACCGCCGCAAACGTGCCCTCCAGACGCAGGTTGTTGCGCGGGTTGGCCCCCACAAACGTCGCGTTGATCACGGCGCCCTTGGTGTAGCTCGCTTTGGGCTGCTCGGTGCAGTCGCCAAACGAGCTTCCGCTGGGCGCCGAGTCGAACACGACAGACGTGATGAAGCTGAGCGACGTCTTGCGGTTGTCGGGCGGCGTCGGGCCGGCAGCCGGCGACCCCGTGGCGTCGGGCGCCAGGTAGGCCAGGTTGCTGAGCGTCAGGTTGATGTACGCCGGCAGCTCCCACTGCCCGTACAGCGTGCTGGCGCCCTCGTAGCGCTGGATGCTGTACTCTTCCGGCGTGGCGCAGTAGTGCGCGTACACGTTGGCCGGCCCGCCCAGAACGACGACGGGATCGGCTCCGTCCTTGAGAAAGGTGCTGGCTGCCTCGTCGTGGACGGCGCTCCGCCAGCGCCGGCCCGACATCGTGGTGGCCTCGGACGAAGACACGATGATGATCAGCTGTCCGATGCGCATCGACTGCATGTCCACAATGTTGGGCGTCCAGGCATACGGCTCGTCCATCTGGCCGACGTCCAGAAGCACCGGCTTGGGGTGCTGGCACGCCGTCTGCGCTGCCGTGGGCGTGCGGAGGAGCCCCGAGACCACGGCCCACAGCGGGTTGGCATCCGACGTCCCCGAGTCGGCCTGCGTAAAGTCAAAGGCCCCGGGGCCGTCCGTCGTGCCCGCGGCAAAGGAGTAGCCCAGCGCGGCAGGACACGTCTGCACCTCGGTGCCGTTGGGCAGTGCGAACTGGAAGTAGCTCATGTTGTTGTAGAAGTGGAAGGACTTCACCGTCGTCCCCACGATGGGGGTCGAGGACGTGGCCAGCGAGTCGTATATGGCCTTGGCGCCGTCAGACTGCTTCTTGCCGATCACGTAGCAGCTGGAGACGCCGAGGTCGAGCTTCCGGAACTCGGGCCCGCGGCCGTGGCACGACTCCGACTTGCCGTCGGCACAGGTGCTGTTCTCGTAGCTGCACATCTGGCCGGAGCCGTCGTCGCACCAGGCGCCCAGCGTGTTGGGCGTGGTGTCGCCGACGTTGGCCTGCGAGAACCCGGCCACGAAGCCGTCGGCCGCGTCCGCGTCGTCCAGCATGGCCTTTTCAAACAGGTACGACGCCACGCCCTTGTTGTCCCCGGTGACGTGGGTGTTGTTCTCCAGCATCGACGTGCCGTGGACGGCGAACCACGACAGCACGCCAATGTTCTTCAGGTCCGACGCCCGCTGGAAGCGCAGCAGCGTCATCTCCGTGTCCGTGCTGCTGCTGTACTTGGCGCGTTCCGCCCGCGGGTTGGCCATGTAGGCGTAGAGGCTGCGAGAGAGGTTGCCGTCGGTGATGTTGGTCTTGCCAACGTCGAGATAGCCCTGGAACCGGTCAGCCCCTGTTCCCATGCAGGGAGGTGGGAACGAATTACCGTCGTCAGCGACTCGTGTGCCCGCTGGATCGACAAGACGGCGCCGTCGACGATGGCCTGGTAGCTCTGCGTGCTGAAGCCGAGGCTGGTGATCTGCGGGAGCAGGTAGTTGAACCACGCGCCAGGGCCGCTGTGCTGGTGGGTGCCGGTCACGGCCACGTTGGAGGCCCCGTACATGGAGTAGTTGGAGCCCAGGGCCGCCAGGCCTTCCAGGATGCCGAGGCGGACGGCAGAGTCGCCCGACTGGGTGTCAATCACCAGGTAGACGATGCGGTCCGTCGGGTTGTCAACGTCGCCAACGATAAACGCACGCGAGTAGACCCGCTGGCGGAGGCCAGACCCGACCTGCGACAGGCTGGCATAGCCGCCCAGGTTCACCTCGACCACCGGACCGGTGATGTCGGCCTTGCCCACGCCGATCAGGTACTTGTCGCCCGACGGGGTCGAACGTGCCAGCGGAGGCGCCCCGGGCTTGGCCTCCGAGAGGGGGGGCGATGCTGGCGGCGAGTCTCTCGAAGACGGAAAGGTCGGCGGAGTGCTGGTAGAGTTGGTCGCCATCCGGAGCCTCCACACGACAACGGTGAAAAACACAAAGAACGCCGCGGCAACAAGCGCCCTGACTGCCATTCTCCGCGGCTTTGGAGCCCTCCCGATCTCCTTTCTTTCTGCATCCTTTTCTTCTTCCAGGTGTCGCATCGGGTAGCCGTGCTGCGATTCCGCCATGTTGCAGTAGTTGCAGTAGTTGGCAGGTGGAGAGGAATAGTTTTGAGCACTTTTCAGGTATCAAGACAGGTCAAGACAGGTCAGACAGGTCAGACAGGTCAGACAGGTCAAGACAGAAGGAGCCCGGAGCCCGTTGCGGTCTCTCCTGCCTTCTGTGCCCTCGTTCTCTAGGCGGCAAGCAAAACGTAAGGCTCAAGCATGCATGTGAAGCTCAAGACGATGCATATCTGTCTTACCGACCCCTTTTGGAAGCAGAACTGGATGGCCTGTCTATCTACAAAGAGCTGCAGGCATCTTCTCTTTATAATCCGGCATTCTGCGAAGAAGCACCACGACCAACTGTCTCAATCTCATCTCGGCTTGCATGCCCCCCCCCCCCCCCCTCTCTCTGCCCCCCTAGCCAGAGGAGGCATCTCGTTGTGTCGTGCGTGGACAATGAGTAGACACTACTGCAGAAGATGGCTTCGCCGGCTCACTTGGAAGGGGGGGCTCACGTCTGATCGGGCCATGGCACCTAGTGTGATATCTCGCAGCAGATTGGTGCCGCATTCAGTCGGAGCTTGCTGCTTGGTCAGAATGCCTCTCGAGCCAGCCAACAAACGGCCGACCGAGATGTCAAACCTGGTCTTGAATGCAGTGGATCCGTCTTGGGTTCGGGGCCATACCAATAGGCTGGCAATCTCCCGTCACATGGTGGGAAACCGATGAATCACGGATTTCACTGGACAATCATTCGAGTATCCGTTTGGCTTAGTCGCTCGGTTGCGAAACACAATCTGCGTAGTACTGCGTATGCAGCCAGAGAGGCGGCCGAGCTGTCGATCGCGTACCGTGCTCGCCCCTTCCCCCCCTCCCCTCCTCTTGGCTTTCCCCTCTCGCTCCTTCCCTGTGCGCGTTCCCGAACCATCCCTCTCGCTTGGGTTGGCGTCGACGTTCCTGCCTGATTAGGGGCACACCCAGGCACGAAAAGTGGCATGTGCACGCGCCCCGCTCAGCTCCTTGCTGGCTGCACAGTATTACCGTATTCTTCTGCCGGACATGTCAAAAGGCCGTCGTCAAGCAGCGGTCAGCCAGGGCTCATTTTACGGCGCCATCGCATCGCCTGTCCTGGCAATGATTTTGGGGAAAAGCCGCCAGTCTCCTCGTGATATGACGCACGGGCTCTGGCCATCTGCCCTGCTGGGTACGAGTTGCTGAAAAGCTCGGCGATTTGGACCGCAGACCCATGTCGATGCCACAAGGACGGGTAAGGGCATTGAGGAAGAGAGTTGACAATAGGGTGTTGAAAAAGGAGGAATGGGCCGGAAATACGACCTGCAGCCAGATAAGGCACCGACGGGCCCTGAAAGCCACCTTCCGACTACGAGGCTGGCCATGTTCTCCCGACCTCGGCCTGCATATGGTGGCGGTCGCTGCTTATCCTCAGAGGATCGCCAGGACGAGCCTCGGCACGTCGTGGCAGACGACGAGTCCTGCATGAAGCAGCTGAACGTGCATGCGCCCACGGGACCTGTTCCCGCGAGAGGACTACAATGTATCAAGTCTGGCAAGCGTGTGGGAGCGGCCGCAGGTGGGAGGCCTATCTATCATGCAGGCTATAAAAGGCGTGCTAAGCATATGTTGGATTGGGCGGGATGAAAGGGTGACCATGCCGGGGCGACACTGCGGACGTCGAGCTATTAATGGATAAGACTAATACTCCCGTCCCGGTGATATCGATTTGCATACGCCCGCAGACCGTCACCACCAGGGGGGGACTGCTATCTCTGCTGTGCTTATAACGAATGGGGAGAAGACAATCGGGCTGAGAGCATCCATCCCCCTTTATCAATCCGGGTTACTGCTTGAGATTGCCGGGCTTTTTGCCGTTCGAGGCGAGAGGGTGTGCAGCATCGTTGGAGATGGAAGACGCGAGTGGAAACTGGGAAATGGAAAAATAACAAAAAGAGAAACAGATGGATTGTCCAGTGCCATTCCCAACGACTTGCTTCCCGCAAGCCAAGGCTCGAAGCCCGTCCATTATGCTTACGTAAGAACCAAGAACCATGGAATGCCACCCTCACGCCGTTCGTCCCAAAGCATGGCCCGATTATGGCCGCAGAGATCCAGTAACGCCTGTTGCGCCGCCCAAACACATCATAAACACCCCACTACGTCCGCCTGGCGCTCGGCGGCTTGAACGGCCGTCGCAGCTTGTCCAAGGGCGTGGCGCCGATGCCGGCCGCCGTCACCGCTGGCTTGCTGCGGCTGCCTGAGGCAGCCTGCGCAAAGCTGGTGTGGTGCAGGCTTGCCGGCGGCCGCACGGCTGTCGACGTCGACGGGACGCTGGCGCCGACGCCGGCCCCCTTACCGGCCAAGCTGTGATTCTCCTTTCCGCGCCTGGCCCACCCGGTCCCGACGTCCTGTCCCGGGCCGCGATGCTGGGCCGGCTGCAGCTCCGACGGCGGCGGCTTCATCTCGAGCCGCAGAGCCGTGCTCTCAGCCCGCGTCGGCGAGCTGGAAAAGTGCGCATAGCGCTTGTCTGGGCGGCCCTGGTCGGAGAAGCCGGCGGCCGTCTTGGCCGTGGTCGCGGACGGGTGGCCGACCATGATTTTCGGCAAGACGCCGCCGAGCCGGCGGCTGGTCAGCTCGGGAGGAATGCCTGCTGCCGCCACGGCTGGCGCTCTTGGCTGCTGGGCCGTCGCTAGAAATCCAGACGGCTGCGGCGGCATCACGTTCGGGCTCGGTGCCGGCATGGCCCCGTTGCGGCAGAAGCTGCTTGTGATCGTCTGCTGGCCCGGAGGCACTGCTGGGCGCTTCCCCTTTGCCGTCATCCTCGTCGTCGCTGCTGCCGTCGCTCGCGCGGCATCGGCTGCGGCATCGGCTGCGGCTGCGGCTGCGGCTGCGGCTGCCTCGGCGGCCAAGAGGGCCGTCTGATGGGCGCTGGCCGTCGTGAAGCCGGGCATCGACGACATGGTGAAGCCGGAGGCGTTCTCCATCGTGGTCGCGTAGCCCCGGTGCCAGGCGCCGCCCCCCCCGACACCACCGACACTGCCAGCTCCCGTTCCGGCGTAGATGTTGCCCGGCGCCTCAAACGTCTTCCGCCGCTTTCCCCCCCGCGAGCCGCCGCCGTACCAGCCGCCATACTCGTCTTCGTCGTGATACCCGGACGGCCCCTCTGGGTCGACGGGAAACATGTCGTCCTCCAGCCGTGAGCCCATCGGCAGGTTCTTGTAGATGTCGCTGTCCAAAGGCACCTTGCGGCCGAGAATCTCGCCAATCTCCTCCAAGAGGCTCCTGTTGTACGACGGCCCCTTTTCCAGGAAGCACGCGGACGGGACGGGGGAGAGAAACGGCGACAGCTCTTGCTCTTCCTGCTCGCGGGTGCCCGAGAGCGCGTAGCTGATGTTCAGCAGGCATTTTGCGCGGGTCATCGCCACGAACAGCAGCCGACGCTCCTCGTCCGCGTCTTCCGATCGGCTGTGCGGCAGGGAGCCGTTGTACGCGGCCGGGATGAAGATCACGGGCCATTCCAGGCCCTTGGCCGCGTGGATGGTGGATATCGTCACCATCGGCTTCTTGTCGTCCTCCGTCTTCGTGTCGGCGTCGGACACCAGACTGACGTTGGCCAGGAACTTGGCCAGCACGCTCGTCTCCTTCACCTGCTCTTCGCCCTCGACCTCGGGAAGCTCGTCCTCCTCCTCCAGCTCGCCGGCCTTGCGCATGAACTCGCGGGCCAGGCTCATAAACTCCTCTACGTTGGCCCATCGTGCCTCGTCTTCTGCCCCGTATGTTTTCTCAATGTACTCTTTGAAGCTCAGGCGGGCGAGAAGAGACTCGATGATCTGGATCAGGGTGAGAGACTTTTTGGCCGGCTGGACATCTCCCTTGTCGCCGTTCTCAGCCGTCTGTGCTCGAATGCCGTCCACCAGGCCCAACAGCTCTTTGTTCAGCTTGTTCTCCGCCCTTTTCAAGTTTGTCTTGGCTGGGTGATGTCCTCGGCAGTGCCTCATGAGCAGCGCCCAGAGGCTTATTTTTTCGGACTCGGCCTCCTCCAGCAGGGCCTTTAGAGTGCCGACCCCAACGCCGCGTCTCGGCACGTTGACGATTCGTGAGAGGGCCTCGTTGTTTTCGGGTTGGTAGATGACGCGCAAGTAGTCGAGCAGGATCTTGATCTCGGCCCGGTCGAAAAACTTGCTCCCTCCTGCGATTCACAGCTTGTGTCAGTTTTGCTTCACGCCCGGTCCTGCCCTCTGGGAAAGGAGGGGAGCGGCTCACCAATCATGCGATAGGGAACACCCGCGGCACCCAGGGACGCCTCGATGGGCCGTGAGAGGAAGGCAGAGCGAATCAGAATGGCAATGTCGCCATGGCCCAGCATGCCGCCACACATCAGCATGGCCCTGCGGATCTCGGACACGATCCAGTCGGCCTCCTTGTTGGCGGTGTCGAGCTTCCGGAGCACTGGCCGCGCACCCTTCTTATGGATTGGCAGCAGGCTCTTCTGGTAGCGCTTCTGGTCCTGCTGGATCACCTGCAGGGACGTGTCGAGGATGGAGCGCGACGACCGGTAGTTCTCCTCCAGCGAGATCTCCTCGGTGCCGGGATAGTCGCCGAGGAAGCGGAAGAGGTTCTTAATCTCCGCCGAGCGCCAGCCGTAGATGCTCTGGTCGGGATCGCCGACGACGGTGATCCGGTTGCGTGTCTGGGCGAGCAGCTTCATGAGCTCGAACTGGATGCCGTTGGTGTCCTGGTACTCGTCGATGAGGACGGCCTGCACGTTGGACACGCAGCTGGGGTGCCGGCGGAGCAGGTCGGCGCACTTGACGAGCAGGTCGTCGTAGTCGAGCAGGTTCAGCCGGTCGAGGTGGTCCTGGTACTCCTGGTAGACCTTTTCCAGGTTCTTGGCGGGGTCGACGCGCTGCGCGGACGGCGGCAGGGCCGGCCAGTTCCTCTTGCGTGGCGGCTCCTCCTCGGCGGTGCTGCCCCGGGCCTTTTTCTTGCTGATCCAGGAGCGCGCGCCGGCCGTGTCCAGGGCGACGTCCAGGCGCTTGATGATGCGGGTGATGATGGCCCTGGAGTCGGCGTCGTCGACGATGCTGAACTTCTGGTCGAGGCCGATGCGCCTGCCGTACGCGGCCAGGTACCGGCGGGCCACGCTGTGAAAGGTGCCGAGGACGATCTTGCGCTCGCGGCCGTCGCCGAGGACCTTGCCGATGCGCTCCTTCATCTCGCGGGCGGCCTTGACGGTGAACGTGGCCACGACGACGTCCTGCGGCCGGTAGCCGAGCGTGTCGACGAGCCACACCACGCGCGACGTCAGCGTGTGCGTCTTGCCGCTTCCGGGCCCGGCCAGGATGGCTACGGTGTTGGTCGACGAGGTGACGGCGCGGCGCTGAGCCGGATTGAGCGAGGCCAGGATGGACAAGGCCGGGACGCCGGCCGGCCGGCCGAGCGGCGCAGCCTGTGCAGCCTGTGCAGCCTGTGCAGCCTGTGCAGCCTGTGCAGCCGGCACTGCTGGCGGGGCTTGTGTGCATGCATCCGGCCTCGGCTTCTTCTGGCGTTCTGGTGCGGCCTTTGGGGGTGGCTTTGCCTCTGGTCTTGGCTGTAGTGGTGATGCTTTCGTGTGTTTCTGTTTCTGATGGTAAACGGGAGAACTCGGGAAGCCCTCCGAGTCGGACTCGGAGTCGGAGCAGAGGTCGATAACAACTGCGCCGGCAGCCATCATCACGCCGAGCTTGGTGTCGTAATGTCACGGACTGGACGTTGACCGTTGCCAGTTTGAGACGCGTCCGCACCCATGACACGGGCCGCGAGCGCACGTGATGTCTGGTCACGTGACACTGGCGACAACAGTTGGTCCACGACTGCGCGGGCGTGTCGCCGAACGTTCTTTGTGCCAACTGATCGAGACGTACGAACTATGGGCTGCTACTCTCGGACGCCCGCTCACACATGCCGTCTATCCGGGGCCGGACTGTGACCAGCGACTGTGACGAGTGATGAGCAGGCCAGCGCCAAGAGGGCTCTGCCTGAATGGCCACGATGGTGACAGAGGTGAGCTCCGTGATATCCCACATGGTTGAATCACTGTCACGGGTCCTCCACTGTCACCTCACCGCCGTTGTAAATCCCATGGCAAGCAGGGTGAAGAACAGAGCCGGGGCATAGCAGTAAGGAGCAGTCACCAACTGCCGATCTTCCCACGCTACTCTGTGCAGATGCTTGTCTGTGCGCCGGAGGAAGAAAGTTTATCACCTGCAGGCCGGAGCACAGCAGGACTGGGAAACAAATGTGACGAGGAGAGTTGCCCCACAGGCAGGATGTGCGCTATATGGCAAATGTGCTCTCTGTCACATCATTGCGATGTGAATGAAAAGATGGAGGAATGGGATGACGAGTTTTGCCATTGTCGTTCACGACGTCTCGGGAGGGTGGTGGCTCGATGTCTGGCGCTGCAGGAGAGGCAGGCACAGCTGCACACGCCAGGGGTATTATGGCAGGATGCTGGAGCGACTGGCAGCGAGCGAGGGCGACGATGTGATTCGAAGCATGAACGGCAAATGTTCGACTATTTTTGGAGGGAGCACTCAACAGGACAAAGTGATGGCGGGGGAAGGAATGACGGGTGGGGCTCGGTTGGGCGGGCAGCCAATGGCAGGCGGGCAGGCAAAGGCCGGGCGCTTACAGGTGGCCGGCTCCAGAGGGCGCGGGCCAATCAGAGGGCGCAGAGGCAGGCACAGCTGCCGCCGTCGATGCAGGCGGTGATTTGGAAGCACGCCGGCCAACGCTGTGAGAGGCTGTGGACGGGGCGGTGGGCGCGTTCGCGCCCGGCCATCACACCTGGGTGAGCCAGGGCCCAGGGCAGGACGGCGGCGATCACAGCAGGCGGCCCAGGGCTGGCATTGGCTGGCATTGGCTGGCGGCAGTGGGCCGGAGCAAAACGACTCGCAGTATCACCAGCCGCTGCCATGCGGTCGTATACATACGAGGCAGCAGGCCCTTATTCCCCATTTATCTCCCCTTCTTCTCACATTTTCCCGTCGCTTCGTGCTGCTGCCCCTTGCGGCTCCTTTTTCTCTGCTACAGTGTTGGTGCCGCATGCTGTGTCTCACTACCTTGGGCTCTAGGATGTGGCGATCTCCATCAGAGGACTGAACGGGACGAAGACGACAAACAAGCAGCAGCAGCAGCAGCAGCAGCAGCAGCAGTGCCGGCTTACGCTCGCAGACTTGCCTGCGCATAAATCTCATATATATTGCCCCCCCCCCCTCCCTCCGATTCCCCTACCCTGCTACCTCACCACCATGCGCATGAGGACTCCTGTCGCGACCGTGTTACTTTCTGCTTCTCCCACGACCATTTTTGCCTCTGCCATCCTCGCCCGCAGCGCGGACACGGCACGGACGACCACTCTCGACCCGCGGGACAGCCGGGGTCTCTCGCCACGCACGCTCAGCACGTCGTCGTACCTGCCGGCCCAGATCGGCGGCATTGTGGGGGCATACGGGCTCAGCCTGGTGATTGTTGCGGCGCTCATCCTGGTGCTGTCGAAGCGGCGGCGGGAACACCTGGAGACGGGCGAGGACTTTGACTGCAGCCAGCAGACGGTCGTGCTGCCGGAGACGCTGCAGCTGCAGGACCGGGTGGTTCCGTACGCGGCCAGGACGCCGCGGCAGGCCGACTTTGGGCTCTCGTCGCCTTCGAGGCCGTACGTGCCGCCGTCGTTTGCGCAGACGGTGCGGGGAGCGCCGGGCATCAGCGCGTACGTCGACCAGGAGGTGGTGTCGGCGGACCGGGAGATGGCGCAGTCGCAGCTGGAGGAGATGTACAAGTACGTGATGGAGCAGGAGGAGGCCAAGGCGGCGGGGATCGTGCTGGAGGAGCCGCCGCCGCCGCTGAGTCCGGTGTGCAAGCCGGGCGGCGGCGGCGGTGGCGGCGTGGCCGACGGCCAGGACGGCCAGCACGGCAGGGGGCTGTCCAGCGTGTCGACGGCGACGCTGCTGCGCAAGGACAAGAGCAGGGGGAAGGCGAAGCCGCACAGCCTGACGCTGAACCTGGGAGGGGGAGGCGGCGGCGGACAGGAGGAGCCGCGGCGGGAGTCGCGGACGGCGGCGATCCTGTCGGCGCTCAAGTCGCCGCGCAAGAAGAAGGCGGTGCAGGGGCTGAGCATCTCGTCGCCCATCATGACGCCGATGACGGGGACGTTTCCGCGCGGCGGCGACGGCGAGGAGCTGAGCGCGATCCCGCCACGGCACTACGCGCCGGCAGCACCACCCCCGGTGCCGGTGACGGTGACGGCGACGCCGCTGACGCCGCCGACGCCGGACATGTCGCCGCTGAGCACGCAGAGCATCGACCAGCGGATCGGGGCGACGGCGCGGCCGAGCCTGCGGGCGCTGCAGATGCACGCGGGCCAGAGCCAGACGTCGACGACGACGCTGGGCGGCGTGGAGCGCGACCCCGACTCGGCCGTGTCGCAGGACTCGACGGCGCCGCTGGTCGGGCTGCCGACGTCGCCCAAGCCCGGCGTCAACCGCTTCCCGTCGCTGCCGTCGCTGCCGTCGCTGAGGTCGCTGCCGGCGTCGCCGCGCGCGAGCAGCTTCGCCCGGCCAGGCGCGCCGTCGGCCGTCCGCACCGGCGGCGCGCTGCCGCTGCGCGCGTACGAGCCGTCGCTGGCGTCGCCGTCGTTTGCCGCGCACGGCCAGACCAAGCAGACCGTGTTTGAGCGGACGGTGCCGCCGACGCCCGGGGCCGGCGCCCACACGCCGTGGACCGGCGCCCCCGTGCCCTACTCGCCCTACCAGCCCTTCTCGCCCGTCATCCCCATGACGCCCAGCCTGGTCACGCGCGCCGACCGCAAGCGCATGAAGCGGCTGGAGCCCAAGACGCCGACAATGGAGATGGTGCGCAGCATCGACGACACGTGGTGATGTGTGGTGTGTGGTTGTGGGTTGTGGGTTGTGGGTTGTGGGTTGTGGATTGCTGGCTTTGTGTTTTTTTTGTTCCCTTTCTTTACCTTTTCCTTTTCTTCCCTTTTCTTCCCTTTTCTGTCTCTCTTCTTCCATTTCCCCCTTTTCCCCTTCTCTTCTGCCTGTACTGTTCCCTTACTTTATTCCCCCGTTTGTACTCTCATAGAAAATGAAGATCCATGCCATCCATGCCATCCATGCCATCCATGCCATCCATGCCGTCCATGCCGTCCATCCCATCCATCCCATCCATCCCATCCATGCCGCGTCCCGTAGGCCTTGCACAACGTCCTCGATCCGGCGTCGATCCGGCGTCGACCCGGCCGCAAACACGACAGCGCATCTCGATCTGGCCCGATCAGCACAGTGCGGAGCCGCAGGCGGACGGTGCACGGAAGTACGGACGGTGCAGCGCTAAATTAAGGACGGGGCTGGGCGGTGCGGCTCGTTGGCGGATACATACGAGCTTGCGGTATACGAGCTCTTCGTATATAGAGGACACGCGTATCATACGGGCTCTCAGGGGACGTGGCGAGGCTTCTGTGCTGGTTGTGGCTACTGGATGCGACGAGCAGCCAAAGGGGGGCAAATTCGACGCTCCATACGATGCAGGCCGACGGCCCATTGGGGCCCCCCAGGGCAGGCAGCACCGTGCGAGCGGCGTGGACGACGTAACTGAGCGGCCCCCCTCGGCCGAAAAGTCTGCCGTCCTTGGCTGCTTTGGTCGCTAGCGGGGTGGGTTTGCACGTGAGAGAGTCGGTGTCTTGGTGGGCAGGCCATGGAACGATTCCTCCTGCCAGTGGGCTGATTGCACTATAACACTTGGCTGATTCCCATCGCCGTCTCTGCCAATTCCCGCACCTTGTTGATGCTTGCCTTCCCATCTCGTACGACTTTTCCCGACCATCTCATTCCTCTCTCGACTCTGCGCTGTCCCCAAGAGGCCTGGAAGCAGAAGCCACTTTTTTTTCTCTCTTTCTTCCCTCTCCTCTCAGCCGACGCTTACAGCGCGCTTTTGCTGCACGCCCCCCCCCCCCCCCCCCCCCCCCCCCCCCCCCCCCCCCCCCCCCCCCCCCCCCCCCCCCCCACCCTCCCTCTCCCCCCCCCCCCCCTGGCGGTGCCGCTTCGCGTC
>JANSMH010000447.1:0-12582 GCA_029299595.1 Grosmannia serpens
TGCGCGCAAACACAGGAAAAGGAGCAGTTGTACACGGGCGCGGGGACACAAACCACTGGGCTACTTAAAAACTTCCTCCCCCCCCCCCCCCCCCCCCCACCTCTTTTCACCACCCCCTTTTACTCACCTTCCGTCCCCGGACGCGGATCAGGCTGCCAGATAGTCGATGACATGGCAGTGCTACGTTCCGCTGCTACGTTACACGGACCACCATCCGAGGCAGATATTATCTCTGGTTCGAGTCGTCGACGTTGTGAGCCGCAGGTGACTCGTAAAAATAATTAAGCACATTTTGTCAGCATTTGTCAGACAGCCAGTGGTTCGACCTGAACGGTTCGGCCGGAAGTGACCTGTCAGAAGAGACGCGAGTGGCTGAACCACAAACTCCTGAAAGGTGCATGTGAAGTGAAGCAAATCCGGCAGATGTTTCCCTCTCTCTCGAACAGACAGGCAGGGCAGAGTGCAAGGCGCGTCCGCGCGCCAGACCGTGCCCGTGCATGATATACCTGCACGTATCTGCACGTATCTGCACGCGTCTGCACGCATCTGCACGCGGCCAGATGACGTCTCGCATCGGCCCCGGAACGTCCGCCCCCGGAGGGCTGCCAGTGGCGACAGCAGACGGACGTCTGTCCCCGTTTGGTGGGCGCCCGCTGTTTCGTCATCGCTGGGCGACAGGCTGGGCCGCGCAGCCTGCCGCGTGCACGAGCCCTGTTTGGGCACCGGTGGGCCGCATGCAGACATGCGGTGCTGCCTGCCAGGGAAGACAGCGGCAGCGTTGCAGCGGCGACGGGACGTCTGCCCACGCCTGAAACAGCGCGCCGTCCTTGTCGGCGTCCGTGGGGTGTCGGCCAATCAGGGCGAGCGAGCGCACAACGGACACCGCCAGTCTCTGGCCGACTTGTGTCGCGCATATCTGCTTGGGTGCGGCAGGCGATCGTCTGTGCGCAACGACCGGGGGGGCAACGGCGACAGGGGAGGAGGAGGATGGGCAGTTGCCCCCTCTGGTCACCAGTCAGCTGCACCTCGATCTGTACGGCATGCGAGTACGATAGGAGGGACGGCGGCCACGAGTCCGGCTCTGGCTAGAAGAAGCACGAGGCGTCCTCTGCCCTCGTGTTCAGCTTATGCTACCTCTACGTGTCTCTTGAGCAACGGACAGTTCTGCCTCAGGCCAGTGTTCTCTCTCTCGACCTCTCTCGACCTTTCCTCGCCATCCAGACGATCATGGGAGACCCCAATGGCGCGCCAGCTGATGCTGTCCGCTCGTCGCCCCGATTTCCCGGCGCCGGTGATGCGCCGCTGCTGATTGTAACCGCCGCGGGAGACGCGCCCATTGACGCCGACGATGCGGTACGAACTGGGTCCTTCGTTGACTGGCTTGTCCTGCTTATTGACGCATTGTCCGTTGACAGCCGACCGGGGACGATGGCGACGCGGCCGCGAGCGACTACGTGTACGTGGCGTGCTGCCCCCCCCCGTCGGCGATGGCCTGCTGACCACAGCACAGCGCGTCGTACACGACGTCCATCGCGTCCAGCACGGTCGACTATCCAATGGAGTACGGACGTCGCTATCACGCGTACCATCGCAGCAGCAGTAGGTGCAGCCGACGTCGCGGGGCGGCGAATGCCCGTCGAGGGCGCAGCAGCGGCTGATTCGGCGGACAACAGAATACGTGCGGCCCAACGACGAGCTGGAGATGGACCGGCTGCTCATCATGCACACGGTCCTCACCACGGCCATTGGCGGCCTGTACCGGGCGCCGATCGAGACGGCCAAGCCGCAGCGCATCCTCGACGTCGGCACGGGCAACGGTATTTGTGAGGACAAGGCAACCCCGGCGCGTCTGGCAACGGGTCGCTAACGAGACGTGAGCCAGGGGCCATTGAGATGGCCGACGTGATGCCCACGGCCACGGTGAGACGAGGGTGCCACCTCGGCGAGCGAGAGAAGTCCTGGCCTGACAGCGACAGATCCTGGGCAACGACCTGAGCGCCAACATGCCGGCGTTTGTGCCGCCCAACGTGCGGTTCGAGGTCGACGACGTGGAGAACGAATGGGTCTGCCCGACGCCGTTTACGTACATCTTCAGCCGGTATCTGGCGGCGAGCATCGGCAACTGGCCGCAGCTGGTGGGACGGATCTACGAGTGAGTGGTTGGTGGGCCATCAATCTGTTCACCCGACTGCTCTGCTCTCTGCTGACCGCGTCCCAGCAACCTGCAGCCGGGCGGCTGGGCCGAGTTCCAGGACTTTGACCTGACGTACTTTTCCGAGGACGGCTCGCTGCGCGCCGACGACCCGATGCTGCTGTGGGTGAACCGGCTCGGCCAGGCGGCGACGAAGCTGGGCCGCGAGCCGTGTCCGGGCCACCTGCTCCCCGGCTGGGTGCGCGCGGCCGGCTTCGTCAACGTGGTGCACGAGCGCTACAAGCTGCCGATCGGGCCCTGGCCCAAGGACGCGCGGCTCAAGCAGGTCGGCCTGCACAACTACATGCAGCTCGACCAGGGCCTCGAGGGCCTCTCGCTGCGGCTCTCGACCGGCGTGCTCGGCATGACCGTCGACGAGGTCATGCAGACCGTCGCCAGCGTGCGCCAGACGCTGCACAACCCCAACGTCCACCCGATCCTGCCCTTGTGAGTGCGTCGCGGGCGTGGCCGAGGGCGTGGCCAGCGGGATGCCGGCTAACCTGTCACAGCCACGTCGTCTACGGCCAGAAGCCGGAATGAGGGCGTTTGTGCAACGGCACAGGCACCAATGCAGGACTGCATAAATGCACATGCACAATTACCAATGCACATGTGCATAGAGCGTGCACAAGATCCATGCACAATTCCGCTTACGTAATATCCAGTATCAGGCTTTTGAATTTGCTTTTAGAATTACTTCCCGTGCTAGTGCCCACGTGCTGTGGATTCCGATCCGCCAACGGCGTTCCAGAAGGTTTTTAGCGCAGTCGGTCCTGAATGCACAATAGCACCTACGCGAGGCTGCGCGGGGACGTGCTCGAATGCACAATAGCAAGACGGCTGGCCGTTGGTCAGACACGGGAGCCCGTGGAAAGGAGGACACTCTCCCGGCATCTTGGCTCCGACTGAGCTGAGCTTCGTATTCTGCAGCCAATCTCCCTCGACGGCGTCTCCGCGCTGCTGCTCGCACAGAGACCCGCGTACAGACGGCTGTCTCGCTCCTATAAATCTGCCGGCAGCCGTCTTTTGAATTCTTTTCCATGTCGACCGTCTCTCACTCTTTCCTGCTCTCTCCTGTCCACATCCACATTCGTTTCCGCGATGCAGCCTCCACGACGTCTCTTGCTGGTGTCCGTCCTCGCCCTTTACGCGGCTCTGGGCTGCTGCATCGGCCTGAAGCCTCCGGGAATGCTCGCAGACATCCACTGTCGTGACAGCGTGTTCTTCACGAGGAGCTTCTCTGCGTCCAGCGTCGCCAACTCGTCCACCAACTCGTCCACCAACTCGTCCACCTCCTCAACCACCACCCTGGGCACGGCCGGCCCCAACGGCTGGGGCTTCTACGCCCAGCTCGTCGACCACGACAACGCGACGCTCGGCACCTTTGCGCAGCGCTTCTGGTACGGCACGCAGCACTGGCGCGGCCCGGGCTCGCCGGTGCTGCTGGTCACCCCGGGCGAGCAGTCGGCGACGGGCTTCAACGCCACGTTCCTGACCGACCAGCGCATCGTCGGCCGCTTTGCCGAGGCCGTCGGCGCCGCCGTCGTCATCCTCGAGCACCGCTACTGGGGCGGCAGCGCGCCCTACGCCGAGCTTGACGCGCCGCGGCTGCAGCACCTCACCGTCGACATGGCCCTGCGCGACCTCGCCGGCTTCGCCCGCGGCTTCGCGCCGCCCTTTGACCCCGCCGGCCGCAGCAGCCCCGACGCCGCGCCCTGGATCCTCGCCGGCGGCTCCTACGCCGGCGCCCTCGCCGCCTGGCAGGCCGGCCGCGGCAGCGGCAGCGCGTCGCCCCCCTTCTGGGCCCACTACGCCACCAGCGCCGTCGTCCAGGCCGTCGCCGACTTCTGGCCCTACTTTGACGCCGTCCGCCGCGCCTCGCCCGCCAACTGCAGCGCCGACCTCGTCGCCGTCGTCGCCCACGTCGACGGCGTGCTCACTGCCGGCAGCACCGCCCAGAAGCTGGCCCTCAAGGCCCGCTTCCTGCTCGAGGACCTCGAGGACGCCGACTTTGCCAGGTGCGGGCATCCCTCTCTCCCGTCTGCAGCTCACCCTGTCCACGGCTGACGCGCGACAGCGCCCTCACGTTTGGCCCGCTCCAGTGGCAGCAGACCCAGTTCTACTCCGAGGCCGCGCTCGGCTACAACAGCTACCACCTGTTTTGCAACTATATCGAGGTCTGTCCGGCGACGTCACGTGATCCCAGCCTGGCCCCCAACCACAAGCCCAAGCCCCTTGGTCGCGACTAACACCAGCAGAACGTGTGGCCCAACTCGACCAGCCCCGTGCCCGGCCCCGAGGGCGTCGGCGTCGGCAAGGCCCTCGACGGCTATGCCAAGTGGTTCACCGAGCGGGTGCTCCCCGGACGTACGACCTCTCCCGGCCGTCTCCCGCGTTTCCGCTTCTGCTGACCCGAACCGACCAGTCTGCGAGTCGCTCGGCTATGCCGACTTCCAGGGGCTCTACAACACCGGCTGTCTGGCCAATCTCAACGCCAGCAGCCCCATGTACACGGACCTCTCGGTCGACAACCCCTTTAACCGCCAGTGGTCCTGGCTGACCTGCAACGAGCCGTGAGTGGTTGGCGGGACTGGGCTGTCCTCCCTTCCCCCATCGCTGACATCTCCCGCCAGCCTCGCCTGGTTCCAGGATGCCGCCCCCGTCGGCACGCCCTCCATCGTCTCGCGCCTGGTCAGCTACGACTACAGCCGGGCCCAGTGCGCGCTCATGTTTCCGGCCAGCGCCGGCGGCTTCGGCCTGCAGCACGGCCGCTCGCCGGCCGACGTCAACGCGGCCACCGGCGGCTGGTCCGTCCCGCCGAATCGCACGCCGCGCCTCCTCTACGCCAACGGCCAGCTGGACCCCTGGCGCCCCGCCACCGTCAGCGCCTCCGGCCGGCCCGGCGGCCCCCTCCACGGCTCGGCCGACGTGCCCGTCCACCTCCTCCCCGGCGGCGTCCACTGCTCCGACGTCTACGCCGCCAACTGGGCCGCCAATCCGGCTGCCGCGGCCGCCGCCGACAACCAGACCGCCATCCTCGCCCGCTGGGTCGCCGAGTTCTACCGGGAAAGGGGCCTCGTTCAGCCCTGAGCGGCTGCTCACGCAAGTGCCACAAGTCCCGTGGCCCCGAAACTACACACGCGCAATGGCGCCGAGACTGTCTCTCTCTCTCTCCAAACTTCCCTTCAGATCTGCTTCCATTTACACATTCACCCTGCTCTCACCTTTTCGCAATCACACTCTCTTCGCCTTAGATCATCTATTCATTCTATATATCCCCTCTTCTTGAATGCCAAGACTCTCTCATGACATGTGCTTGGCCGACCTTCTCAGTCCAATCTCATAAAAGCTACGATACTGTGCCCAGTTTGCATCTTCCGTGAGCCACAACAGGCAATCCTCTCACCAAGAGCTGTCAGCAATGCCCGGCATTCCCGTCGAGAACTCTCCCGACTTGTCCCTGTCGGGGACTTCCGAGCAGTCGGCGTGGATGGCGTGGATGGCCTCGCCCGACGAAGCTGCTGGAGAGCATTCCGCTCCAGGCAGAGAGAACGCCCTTCTAGGCATGTCATCGCCGCGTTCGCCCACATGCTTCGTGTCTGCCAGCATCCCTGAGCTACCCATGGACGTCTCGTTTGAGGCCTTTGCCAACCAGACAGCGCCATGTCCCCCGACGCCCGAGAGCTCCTCGCCACAGTCGCGCAAGTCGCAAAAGCCTTGCAGGGCCGTCGTCGTGTCCGACATAAGCAAGAGCCGTGCAGACGGAAAGCCGCAGCGGCCGTCCAGGCAGCCCAGAACACGCGCTCGACGCACCCAGGAGGCAGCTCTGCAGCGCGAAGTGCACGCCCTGTGCGAGAAGAACAAGGCCCTTCGGCGGCAGAGATGGGAGCTGGAAAACGAGATTGTCGCTCTCAAGGCCAAGATCCTGACGGACGAGGACGAGGTCCAGTCTGTCGACGCCATGGAGAAGGATCTCGACCACGCCAAGCGCTACATCCGGGCCCTCAAGACGCAGGTTCGCGCTCTCGGCGGCTACGTTCTCGAGGCAAGCGACGACGGAGACAGCAGCAGAGAGAGCGACGATGGAGAGCTGCCTGCAAGCTTTCCTCGCGCGGCTGCCAACCCGTCCGCCTTTACGCTGACTGCTATCAGGGCGAGAAGGGTGCATCGAGGAAAGAAGCGTCTATGAAAAGACTGTGTCTCAGCACAGGTAGTCTTATCGGATGGTGGTGACGAGATCATCAGGCTGTGCTGGAAAGACGCTGTCAATTATAATTCTATCGCTGCTGGGATCAAATAGCAATATCCCAAGACACGCTGATCATAAGCACAATACGCTGATAAACAAAAGCTCAATCTAGCAGTCCACAGAACAACAGTTGGCAACAGGCAACCATGGGAAAAGTCCACCGCTGCATCAGAAGACTGCGGCAAGCCTGACTTTGATGAGACTACCCCTTCAGTGTATTCCAGCCCATTGTATGTCGGCATCACGCATGCCGTTGTATTGGATGCTTATGCGCGTGTGCTTCCATTTCCCTTGAGCGATACCTGGGACTCGTCTATTATCTGCGACTTTAGCGGTTCACCAGGACCTATTGGTTGTAAGGACCAAGTTGGCGGCAAGTTTTGCCAGCGGTCTCTCAGTCCTCGGTGTGCATGATCGCCGTGACCATGGTTGCCATACAGTCGTTGGTAGCCCAGGAAGCCGAATACGTTTCCAGCCATGGTGAATATCTCCCCGCCCAGTGAATTGAGCTGAGTCTTGACGTCGTTCGACATGCAGCAGATAAATGTCTTGAGGTGAAGTATGTCCTCTTGCTTGTAGTCTTTGAACTTCAAGACCGCAGCAAGAGTTGCATTGCATGTTCGGATTTGCTTTTATCAGAAATGTGTTAGACTAGATTATGGCATGGCGCACGACAAGAATTCGCTACCACGGTTGTCACTGACCTCTTTTGCATTTTCGGTCAAGACCAGATGACTTTCCACGAGAGCATCGCTTTGCCTCTTGATGGTTTCCACCTCTTGTGTCAAGTATGCCAGCTTGCCCTGTATCGTCATTTTGTCGTGCTCAGAAAGACTCGCAGGTGTTGCTGAAGGTGTCATTGGTGGCGGGAGGCTTTCTGCAACCAATGCATTTTCTATTGCCATAAAAGAGCTTGACGGTCCGACTGAAGGCCACACTGGCGCTGCACGCGACACTGGCAGGAAAGGCCACAATTCTTTTTGACGCCTTCTTTGTGCTGCAGGGCTCTCTGATCGTAGAGAGCTTTCTGGTGGACTTTCTGGTGGAGGGCCTTCTGCCGGGGGGTTTTCAGATGGAGGGTCTTCTGATGGAGGGCCTTCTGATGGAGGGCCATCTGGTGGAAGGCCCTCTACTGGGGGGCTTTCAGATGGATGGCTTTCAGATGGAGGGTCTTCTGACGGAGGTCCTTCTGATGGAGGGCCTTCTGGTGGAAGGCCTTCTGCTGGCGGGCTTCCTGTTGGAGGGCTCACAGGACTTCCTGATGCAGGGGCTTCCGGTTCTGCTAAAGGGTGGACTGAACAGCTCGCCAGTGCTGGAGAACGTACTGGCGAAGAGCTCGGAGATGCTGCGGAAGAGCTTGCTGGTGCTTCGGAAGAGCTTGTTGGTACTTCCGAGGTATTCGCTGCCGTTGCCGAAGAACTTGGCACTGGAGCATTGCGTTCTTCGCGCATCAACTTGGCGAGATCGAGCACCATCATCTTCTTGCGTTTGGGCGGCATGTTGCCGGTTGGAGTGCAACGTGCTCATAGCAACGACGGTCCAAATAGGAATCGGGCGGATGGGCTGTAGGTGTCGGTAAGAATGATTGTGCTTTGACGATATTGTGAGACAGTAGAGGATGTGCGGTGCCAAACAGCGATGCGCAGATTGTCCGACCTGTGGTTACTCTGAAAGCTCTTGCAATTCCTCGCCTCCGGGCCTGGACTACGGTCGCACCTTCCCAAATTGAGCGCCGACTGTGCCAAACAGTGCAGCTGCCTATTTGCATTTCTTTACGAGTACAGAATGCCAAAGTGGATTAAGTAAGGGAAGCTACGACTACCGCAAAACCAGATGTCACGATGCGCCCGGAAATCACATGATGAAACAATACCGGGTTAAAAAATGAATTAGAATAAAATAACCGCAGCGCCGACCCGGCTGAGGCGGCAGTGTCAAGCTAGGCAGAGCGCAAGACATCGATGACACATGCTGGTCTGCCATGCCGCTGGGTGCGCAGCACAGCATCTGAGAAAGCGCATGATACGTAGTAGGGTCGGCGGCATTACGCAAGATTCCAGATTAGTGGGCCGTGACCTCGGCGTCACCTGCCCAGAGCGGCCGCGAGTCATGGCTGGGTGGGAAGGAAGGCACCAGGCAGCTGGTGATGCGGACTTGCTCCGAGCAATTGAACGAGCGGTTGCACCTTCCGCTTATCAGTGGGATGACTGGCTTGTCCTGAGAGTTTCCTGCCATTTGCCCTTTTGCTCGTACTCGTACTGGTCTTTTAACCCTCATTTTCCTCCTACATATTAGTATGCGCGTCGGAATATGCACGTCGGAATAGCATCATCCCTCTGCGGCCAATGACCCATAGCTCATGCGCCCCCCGATCTCTCCTGTCTACCAAGCACATCGCCCCCTTTCTCCGAAAGCGGTCGATCGGGTGCTTGCCTTTCGGCGATTCGCTGCCAAGCGACATCGGCCCACCCGAACCACCGAATTGCTCCTTCCAGAAATTTGGACGTCTAATCACAGGCGAAATCCACGACACGCTTTTACCTGACCAGCAGCGGGCCTCCCCGAAAAAACACTGCTTCTCTTTCGTCGACAACGAGGCGAGGTCCCCCCCCCCCCCCCCCCCCAGTCATCCCTTTCCCCTGCAGTGCAGGCATTTCGGCCCTCTAGATTGTCTATGCGTGGGGTTCTGCGGGGCACTTTCCAGGCCAGTAGTGCCCCACGAGCCCGCTAAAGCCCGCTAAAAAGCAGCATCCTGGACTGCACAATTCGCGTGGCATGACTTGGCAAAGAGGAGCCGACACTCTGACCGCCCTTTGGTTTTTCCTCAACAAATCCAATTAGCGAGGCCTTGCGCGGGCGCTACTGGCCGTAGGCCGACGGGAAAAGGAAAAAAAAAAGAAGGCGACAGGAGGAGACGAGGGCAAGATTGGCCGCTGGCCGTGCGCCCGGTTGACGTCTGTTCTGGCGTATGCTTCCAATCCTCGACGGCCCGTCTGCGCAAAGACCACGGGGCTGGGCAGTCCGGTCGGCTGTCTGCTCGGCTACAGGGCGAGACGAAAAGGGAGGGACCCTGCTCAGCGACCTTGCCGTGCATGCATTAGCGGCTCGCGAGCCTCTTTCGACGACAATCGTGTCCCGGCTTGGAAATCGCAGCACGCAATAACCCAACGGAAACCAATCATATATCAGGTTTTCTCCTGCACACGACGTGGGGCCTGGCCCTCTGTGCGGCCTCCTGTTAATATCCAACTCGCACAGGACGCTGGAGCTGCTCTGAAACGAAAAGGGTCGAGAGTGCTATCGGAAGGTCCACCCGCCTGGCCGTTCAATTTCTACCGAGAGGATTTCATTGCGAGCAGCATTGGCGAGAACCCACTGCCACAAATTAGGGCCTATCTCGTTGCGGATTTGCCCGTCGCCTCCCCGTTGCCCATCCCGTACCTGAGATAATACACAGTATCTTACGCTCGGCAGTGCAGACCGCAAGTCTGTGGCGTGCTGGCAAGCCGTCTCGCTCTTCTCTCTCGTCGTCGATGGCGGCCATCGTGACAAAAACCACAACACCTGCACAAAGCTCGTTTTTCCCCGCCAGAGCAGAAAACACCTGAGGTCCCACTGATGAGCGCTGATGGGCACTGATGAGCACTCACTCTCCTTTCCTCTCCCTCCTCCCTCGCATATTTATGGACTGCTCTGCCGCGCCTCGTCTTGGCTCTCGTCGCCTCCCAACACCACCTTCTGCACGATGGCTACCACAGCACACCCCCCCCTGCCACGGCCTAGGACTAGCTTGCCGTCCAACATAGGGCGTCAAAGCTTCTATGCCGACCGGCCATACGAGCTTGACACAATGTCGGACCACGGCCACGTGTCGCGTCCCGCAAGCAAGGCCTTGCAGAAAGAGACGGACGACGACGCCAAGCTCCCGGCACGGATGTACCGCCAGGACTCTGGCTACGCCTCGATCGGGCCCCGGTCGCCGTCGCTGTCCCGGACCAGCACCCGGCGACAGCCATCCTTTACCAACACGGCACGGTCGTCGTCGTTCAATTATGGAGCCCGGAATGGGCCTGTCACCCGGCGATCGGCGACGTCCATTGCCGCCACGAGACAGCCGAAGGGCGCGAAGCGCAGCCGGCCCCCCACCCACGCTACCGTTGTCCGTCCCGCGACAGCGCAGGAACAGGCACCGAGACCCCTGACGCTCTTTCATTTTCCGGCACCGGAGGCGCACGAGAGCGCCGACGCCGAGACTCCTGTCGGTGCCGGGATGGACGACGACACGGCCGAGGCTGAAGCGTATCCCGAGCCGCCGCAGACGACACACTACTGGACCAGCGACCAGACGAGACGGATGGAGTATGCGGCCATCGACGCGGCCAGCCGCGGCTTCAAGGGCTGGATGCTGCGCCATGTGGTGCCGGACTGCTTCGTGCCCAAGGACCTGCTGCGGTCCGCCTTTGACGACGACACGGGCAGCGTGCGGCGCTATCGGCTGGAGCTGGAGAACGAGGACGCGCCGGCAAAGACGGACGAGCCCGGCCCGGCGGCAGAGGCGACTGCCGGCGGCAAGAAAAAGGGCCGGACCTGTCGATGTCGCTGGTGGCCGTGCAGCGAATGAGTCGGGCGACAGACGGTGCGGACGCGTCCGAGACGCCGCTCCCGGCAGGCACCCGGCAGAGGAAAAACAGCAGACGAGGACGACAGGACCACGAAGACGACACTAGACGACTTGACATTTACATTTTGCATCTCAAGCATGGACGGAGGACAATCTGCGCGCGCATTTACCCCTTAGCAAGCATGTGGCTCTGCATACATTGGCAGACGTACAACAGGCGTTTTATACCCTCATATTTCGATTACCTTTCGACTACATGGCACACCTTTGCTTTTCTCTTTGCAGTCGTTGGATGTTTTTTGTGTTGGAGTTACATTACAGCCTAATTATTAGTCTACACTTATAAATTACTCATCAACAAACAATGGCACGCATGACAGTAAAGCTTGTGGCCCGTAGCGCTCTTCGTGGCACAAGACGGCCTCTGCGTGGTAGCCGGCCAGCAGGCTGACGTCGCGGCCGGGCCTGCCGTCGTACTCGCGACAAAGCCGGCGGGCGGCCTCCAAGCCTTGGAGGCCCTGGAGGCCCTGGAGGCCCAGTAGCCGCCGCCTGTGGGGGGTGCCGTCGACGGCGGTGGCGCCGAGGCCGGTCCAGCTGAGGCGGCTGGCCGCCTTGGATGGGAGCGTGCTGTGGGTGCTGTGGGCAAAGGCGTGCATCTCGCGGCGCTCGGCGAGGTCGCGGTCGACGGCGATACAGGCGTGGAGGAGGCCGACGTTGCCGCGATCGAGGGCGCCGTCGACGCCGGGCCGCATGGACCACGGCTCGGGCCCGAAGAGGGCGGTGAGGTAGTCTTCCATGTGGGGGGGGGGGGGAGGAGAGAGGCCGGATGGTGATGGTGTCGGCGGCCGGCGCGCGTCGCCCAGCACAAAGATGCCGCCACAGTAGCGGACGGACGGGTGGAGGCGGACGGTGCGCAGGATGCCGAAGCGGGCGCAGGGGTCGTCGGCGAGGGCAAAGTGCTCGACGTGGGGGGGGGGGGTGGTGGTGGCGCCGGCGGCGAGGCCGGCGGGCAGGACAAAGTCGGGGGCCAGCGAGCCAAAGGTGTAGATCTCGAGGCGGGCGAGCCAGGCGGGGGGGACGTCGGCGAGCAGACGGACGAGGGCCTGGGCGACGGCGGTAGCACCGGCGTTGTGGGCGAGGACGACGACGCGGCGGGCGCTGCAGGGCGACGGCGAGGACGACGAGGACGGCGAGGACGACGAGGACGATGATGTTGGCTGCAGGGCCTGGCGCAGGACGACATAGAGGCGGTCGACGGCGGGGACGTGGCGGCGGTGCAGGAGGGCGCCGGCGAGGTCGACGACGGCACCATAGGAGCGGCCCGGACGGACGAGCGTGATAGGACGACCAAAGACGGCGGCCAGACGGGGCAGAGTGGTGGCGAGAGAGCGGGAGCTTGCGTGGTCAGTTTGGGGAAGGGGGGGGGGGGGGGGGGGGGGGGTGTGGTGTGGGGGGGGGGGGGGGGGTTTTCTACCCCCCCCGCTTTCCTCGAACAAAGAAACACCCTCCACGCGCGTTCGC
>JANSMH010000448.1:0-12462 GCA_029299595.1 Grosmannia serpens
CTTTGTTTCCCCCCCCCCCCCCCCCCCCCCTTCCCCCCCCCCCCTCCCTCCCCACCCCCCCCCCCCTCCCCCCCCCCCCCCCCCCCCCCCCCCCCCCCCCCCCCCTGTCCTTTTTTTCGTTTCTTTTTTTGATATTCTCACCTTCTTTTTGGATACATAGTGCTCTGCAGCTCTGCAGCCCTGCTTTGTCTCTTTTTTTTTTCTCTTTTTTTTCCCTTCCTTTTTTCCCTTTTTTCCTTTTTTTTCGAGCCCAGGCCAAGGGCGTCCGGCTAGCATCCGCAACCGCAGCCACAAAAGCCTTCCGGGGATCGTTCCGGGCCAGGGGACGACGGGGCTGGGATCGAGGCAAGGCGCTGTCCATCGAGAAAAGGCGGCCTTGCTTGTACGCCCGGCTGAAGACGCAAGTCAGATCGGGTCTCGGCGGTTCTTTTTGGCCCTCCCCCCTCCCTTCCTCCCCTGTCCGTCATGTCACAATGATCGGCTGTGCTTCTCCTAGTGGCCAGCAGGGTTGTTCCGCAATGGGCAGCGCAGACGGTCAGCCTCTCCTGTCCATTGCCGCTCGTCATGGGACGCTGACCCGCATCGCCTGCATTCAGGCATTCAGGCATTGGCTGTCGTGGCTCGACAACAGTGCCAATGACAGCTACAGGAGTCATGTCCGACGCTGCCCTTCTTTTCTCTCCTCCGCGCCACCATGACGGACTTGTCGGTCAGGGGCCGATAGCGGAACGAGAAGGCCACGGAACGGCGGCACAGATCTGCATCTGCCAAATAGGATGTGCCACAACATAACGAAATCGCTCCGGGGAAGTTATCGTGCATATTCCTCGTCCCGCCACGAAATGTAATTGGACGCCCCCGGAGTAGCATTACTCCGTAAGGGAAGGCCAGTGTGGGGGTCACAGAGTAAGTGGTGGCCAGAATCCGTTGCCGTGTATCGGCATTCTGTGTGCAGTTAGGGTGGAACACGGATACGTGGCTGGTGATCATCTAGCAATCTGGAACACAGAGCGGCAGGAATGCCGTGTGTACGAGAGTGGAAGCACGAGCAAAACGTCTCTGCTTCGAATTGGGACAGAATTGGACGGCACTAGCTCAGGGCAAAGGTTTCCAGGGAGACGAGAAAAAGAAACGGGAACGAGGAAGAAAGAAAGATACGGCTAGGGTCGGGAAAATGAAATGATTACATGATATCCGCTCTCGGACTGTTTTCTACTGCCTATCCGCCTCGTCTCTGTGAGGCTCTGAAGAGCGGTGAGGGAAAACCGTAGTGTGACAGTCGCCGTCGCCAGGCAGGAAAACAATACATGGTAAGCCATAAAGTAAGATGGTCTGTGCCTGCTGTGACTGACTGCCCGGTTGCCCATTCCGGAGGGTCTATTACTCCTTGGGCGTAAGATATCTTACCAATGTGATTGCCTCTTCCTCTCCTCTGACGGCTCTGCAGGCATTCGCGGCTTTCCGAGCTGAAAGCAAAAGAAAGAAAAAGAAAAGAAAAAGAAAAAAAAAGGAAAAAAAATTGGTGCCAGTCCGGTCCTAACGTTTAAGCGGTGTGCCAAGAAGCCAATAGGCCACGGCACACGTCTCTTCACACCCGAGGCTGGCCACCACCTCCCACGAACAAAGGTCACACCCAGTGCTCTGGGCCGCTACTCCAGACGCTCGTGCCAGCCCCAGCACCATGGGACCTATCCAGCTCGGATGTTTTCAGCAGTGCAACCGGCGATCGGATCGACCAGCCTAGTTGTCTGCTACGGCTTAGCTGCTATGCAGCTGACCTCTACTCTTTGTGACTAGTCACTAATTGTTCAACCTCACGTCTTGTAAGCCCAAATCGACGACTTCTTCCTCCTACTCATACTCTTTTTTCACCCTTCACCTCAGGTTGCGCTGCCGGGACACGGTCGAAACAGAAGCACAGCTCAGTTTGTCTCAAGTACCTATATCACTGTGTAGAACAAGGGCCCAGAATGGAGCTTGTCAAGTCTCATTCTGCCCGTACTACCTATCCCAGTCACCCCTTTTTGTCCACTTCTCTTCTCCCCTCTTTTTTTTCATTTTCTTTTCCGACGTGCTTGGCGCACCACATCTCTCGCTGGCCTGCCAGGCTAATTCTCTCCACTCTATCCGTTGGCTAATACTTTCGGACTGCACCAGTTTGGCCGCGTTGCGCCGAACATGGGTTGTTGACTCCCACATCATCTTTATCATCTGCCGTCCGGTCGCAATCTTGTGAGCTCACATGATTGTCGCTAGTTTCCAGTCCCTTAGTTTGGATACTTCCGGAGCGGGAAGTAGGCTTCGGGCATCGGCTCGAGGTACCACACCTTGCTGCCCTTGGGGCCGAAAGCGCGCTCCCATTCGTCTTCCAGCTTCCGCGGGAGCTTCCACCCCAGCTGCGAGCTGCGAAGCCGCATACGGACGAGGTGTCGCTTCTCCACCGATGCCGCCCCGTCCGTGAAGCCTTCACGTCTGTGGAGAATCGCGAGATTGTTGATAAAATGCATGTCACCGGCCTGGGTCTGGATCTCCAGCTGCGTGGCCTTGGCAATGGTCTCGACCGCATCGAGCGCCTCCAGCTGCTGGGCCGTGACGCTGGGCAGGTTCTTCGGTCGGGGATGGATTGCGTTGCCCAAGAGGGCCGTCCGTCCAAAGTTCATCACCAGACGGGAGTCTTCGTAAAAGATTATAGGGCGGCATTGGAACTGCGGACTTTTTTTTTAAAAAAAAAAAAAAAGTCAGCAGAAGGACGCAAAAGTACGCTGGGCCGTCACTTACAAGGCAAACGGCCAATCAGACCGAGACAAAAGGCGAAGGAGGTGCGGATGCTTGGCCGCAAGAACGTTGTAGACGGTGTAGGCAGAAGCAATAATGCAGCGGCCACCCAGAGACGCCGTGCCGCGTGTGAGCCAGCCGACAACATCACCGCTTTCCTCGTTGTGGAAGGTCTGATTCGTTTGAGAGGGTGGGTGTCAGCAAAAAAGCACGAAGGAGATGTCTGGCGACCAGGTCTACCCACAATGGACTTGTTGGAGTGTCTGTGGTGATCAGCACGGGTCTTGGAGGTATTGTCGGCAACAATGTGGACTAATGCAGGTTAAAAATAATCCCACCATGCTCCAATAGAGAGCGAGCATCGGTAGCGGAAAGGGACAATGCTGCTAATTACCGAGCATGTTCCCACGGCTGTCCTGGCGGCCACGCTGCTCAGCAATGTGGGCCTGGATGCCTAGGTGCACAAGTGTGAGATCTTCCACGCAGTAGTCCTCCGGCTTGATTCCCCGGACGAGGCAAAACCCTCGCCCCTGGTGAAGATCTAGTGCCAGTTTGCCTAGCTCGCGGCACAAATTAGGCAGGGGAAATGTGGCGCGTGACACATGAGCCCCGTCCAGCCCCAGACCTGGCACGACTGTTAGCTGATGCCTCCAGACTCCAGAGAGCACTTTGCAGCCCGTGTCCGTGTCTCTTCACCTTTGAAATGGTCGAGGGCCGAGGAGATCTCCTCCATGTCCTTGACGGTGAGGCGGTAGATATAGCTGCTGTCATTCTGGAAATCGGAGCCAGACCAGGCTAGCTCGCTGCTGAGCTTGGCGGGAAAGCCGGTAGGAAGAGGCGATGAAGCTCCCGCATGCTGCGCAGCAAGGAGAGGAACTCCGATTTCAGACGTCACCTGGCCGGGAAAAGCTCCAACGAGGGGACGATGCACCAGGCTAGACATCACGAAGATTGGACTGAGGGACGTGTGTATGGTTTCTGGGTTAATTCGTGTTAAAAATCAAACTCGCTCACTATTTCCAGGCTGGACCCATATCCAAGTATCAGTTCACTCACAATATGCTTATACTTGCAGGCTGCAAGAGGCACGGCTAGCTGCAAGTGTGGGGCGAGAATGAGTAGCTTGTAGAGACTAGAGACGGCCTCAATAAGATCTTTGCCGTATCAACAAAACCGCCGGGTAATGCTTGCTTGATGGGGGGAGGCTATGGAGGTCAGTAGCCAATAGAATATATAAAGGCCAGAGATGTTGAATGACGCAGAGATGTTCAGTCACCTCGGCGAGAGAGGGGACAGGCTTGTAAATGTAAAATCGGGGAGGAGAGATGGAGATGGGCTAACTTCCACTTTCGGTCTACACCAGAGAGGTAGAGAACGGTAGACTTAAATACTTTTTTGTTGTGACCAGCATCACAGCAACACATGTGTTCGTAATCTAACTAGCAACCCCGGCCAGAAGTCGTGTAGCGAATGCGGTAGGGCGTGTGAAATTTCGGGAGCGTATGCTAAATGCAGGTGAGTGGAAGGCACGACAGAAGAAATTCGTTCTTTCTAAATAAGGAGGAAAAAGAAACGAAAAAAAAAGAAAGAAAAAAGATTCGCAAGTCAGAATCTCGCAGCAACGTATGGGTATGCACCGCCCCTGTTATTATATGACGCCAGGGTCCGCTCTTGCACGTATAGAGGATCACCCATACGTACCCACAGTCTCACAGGGCAATCCGCGGCTAGCTGGGTATCTGGATGAGCAGCCCTGATGCCCGCCGCTAGAAATATTGCTGGGGTGGAAGGGAAGGCTGTGCAGGAGGCCGTCCGGGTCGTGGTCTTTGGAAGGCCTCTTCCGTGGGGCTGACAAGCACGCTCTGGGGACCAGGAAACCGGCCTTTGTCACACACTGCGCGCACAGCACGGAAATTTGGTGTCTGTGTCTGTCTGTCCTGGTCGGTCGCTTGGCCGGAGCCGTTGTGGCTCGAATGACAAGAAAGGTTCTGTTGGTGCTGATGCCGATGCAGAAGCAATATGCCCGTTTTCGAATATCGAACACGGAGGCGGACAGAAAACGGGGACAGGAGGACAGGAGGGACAAGAGGGACAAGAGAGCCACAAAGGGAGGAGGTGACACAGCTTGGTAATAGTTTATGCGGGCCGATTCTATTTCAGTGTCTTGCACGGCCGGACCCGGGTTGCTGTGGCGAGGACGGAGCCCTGATTTTGCGGTGAGGGTGCGGTTGTGAATGCGTGAGGTGTACAGGCGAGAAGAAACGAGACAGGCGAGATTGCAGATCGGAAAGAGACAGTCTCACTACATCATGACGCCTGCTGGAAGGGCATATGCGTGGCATTGGGCGTGGCCGCTTGTGCTGCTCGTGCGTGGCCTTTGCTGCAGCCCCTCTCGAGTTGTAAATACTCGTATGCCCGTGTAGTCTGTATGACTGTATTGTTGATGCCGCATCGGTAACGAAAGTGAGAGGACTAGGGTGGAGTGGGGGGTGGGTTTTAAGTACGAGCAGAGTAGGCACAGCCTATGTCTCTCCCAAAGAGAATGAAAACTCTACACGGTCTGGCCCTACCTTGAGACAAGCCCGACGTGCTTTATACAGTGGGCTGTCTTGTAAACGGTGGCCTGCATTCCGGAGACAAGCAACAGGGCCAGGCCATCAAGCTTTCAGTCGGGCCAGGCAAACGGGTCTCACTGTTCGTGCACATCTCAAATGCATTGGTCCTACCCCGGGATGGGACTCGGACATCAGGGCTAATGCAAAATTCCCAGATCCCCGCTGCCGAAGCGAGCACTGTGAAGATCAGAAGCCAAAGCCTAAAAGCGTGCCAGAATCGGCCTCGGGGCACACGTGACGGAGGTAAGGCATTGTTTTGAGTCGTGTGTGCTAGGCGAGACAGAATCGAGAGGGCACAGATCGAGACGGGCCTTGGCGGTATGACACGGCCTGACCCGTATGACAAATTACCTTGTGAATGTGCCCGGAGATGGATCTGTATGGCGGCAGGCTCGTCGTACGCGTAGCGGTGGGGGGATCGGCCGACGAGTGGGCATGGCCGTGGGAGGTCCTCTGGGAGGAGGCGAGAAGAGGATTTACCTCCCCAGCTGGCATCTGCTTCATTGCTCTTCTTCTCTCGCGTTCCTCTCACTTCTCTCCTTCCTGCCCACTCCCTCGCCCAGCTGGCGTCGGCCCTCACCAATCGAGTAAGCCGCAGGCAGACAGGTGGAGTTCCACTCCTCTCACGTCTGGACGAGAGCAAGCCGTGAGAAAACGGGAGGTTGGAGAGACGCAGCTAAGAGAATGTCTTGGCACGAAAGAAACTATCGCCGTAAGATACTTCGTACTCGGTGGATCAGGAAAGATGCAGCTGGCCGGAATGATGGCGAGAAGCAGCCCAGAGGAGGGAGATGGAGGGGGAGCGGACGCGGAGGGGCGTGTCGGCGAGAGGGGTGCATGTAAAACTGCAGCCAATCTGTTGGCGGCCGATGAGGACGGGAGAAGAGGGAAAAAAAAACGACAGGAGACAAGCAAAGACGACGCGTTTTGCACGGGCCAATCAGACGGCCACAAGACACCCGTTCGTGAGGCGGCCACGGAGGCGGAAGCTAAGAAGGAAGGTGCTGAAAACAAAAGTACAAGGCAAGTAAGTACACTGCTCTGTTGGGGTGCTCCTGCCTCGTCGCCACATTTCGTTTCATTCAGCTCACTGCTCCCGTCTGCGCCTGTGAGGGGTGTCGCCAATCTCTGCATCTTTCTGGAGATGTAGTTGTCTGGCCAAAGGCGAGATGGATGCAAAGATGCGCTGGCTTAATATGTTTTCTCTCCTTCGTGGCCTAGGCACCGGCGTCGCAAAATCCTCTGCCGGCCCAGTTTTTCCAAGACTCGACACGAATACCCAATGAATACATCGCCAGACAACATGCTGGGCATCAATCGTACAGGAAAGAGAGGGAAGAGCTGCAAGAGGGCTTCGGCTGCTCGGTGCCCAGTGCAACCCTGGACAACCCATGGAACTGGGCATGGGAATGGTTGCAGGCCTAGTGCCCCAATACTCACTCTACGATGTTGGCTGCTGCCGCTCGCAAAGTGGTCACTAGCTTTCCCGATTCCTCTTTCTGGACAGGTGCAGAATAATGCAAAGTACAGTGGTAGTACATCAATGTGCCTAAAGATAGTGCTTCACTGGAAGACAGTGCGCCGAGTGCATAGTCCAGACAGCCGCCAGCCCCTGCAAATCTGCAATGATCTCAAATCACCATGTTTCGAGGCTGCCAGTTGACCTCGTAGAGCTGGCTGATGAAATAAAACTCGTCTTCGTAGGCGTTGGAATCCCGCAGCCTCTGCCATTCTCTCTCTGCTTGCGGTCGTTAGCGTCGTGGATACACCCAGGCTACTGTAGCAACCTGCAGCCGCAAGGGCTGTAAGGAAAGATAGGGCACCCACTCTTTGAGATGACATAGCTTCGCGTCCGATGGACAAAATCCGAGCTTTCCCGGTCCAAGTTTGCGATATTGCGGATATCATCGTCCTTCATGTCTTCCGAGAAGGGAAAAGCACCCTTGTTGCAGTAGTGAAAATATGCAAGAAGTGTGATCGCCCCTGGTAGTGCCGAGTTCAGTCAGCAAGCTGAGTCTGTGCAAAAACGGCAACAAGAGGCAATATTGCAACCCTACCTATGTAGTATTGCTGGACCTTGTCCTGCCTCGCAAACCGCCTCTGGGAAATTGCACAACGGTCAGCAGGGCCGCAATCGACAAGAGACGGGAGACGACACATAAACACTCACATTCATTCCGTGCTTCCGGGCATAGCTGGCGTCGTGCTTCATCAGAAGCGCCGTGTTATGCAGGAGGACAAAGGTGATGAGGTATGTGGTGAGCCAGCTCTTGGTCTTGTTTTCGGTTATGAGCTTGTGCAGCCCTTCCAGGGCGGTTCGACGAGACCGGTACTGGATTTCGTGGATGAGGCTGGAGTCAAGCTGGGCTCCCATAACCGGCGGTAGAGGGATCTTTCCACAAGACGGGCTCGTCTCGTCGAGAATATCACGCGGCATCCCGAGCGTCTCTTGGCCAACGATCTCAAACGACTTCGTTGTCAGCCGGACTGCCATCCACAGCTCCAGGGTGTCTAGAATCACTTTGCGTTCCTGAGCCGAAAGAGGCGTTGGTATCCGCGACAATTTCAGCGCGGCGCCGTATGTCCACCAGATCAGCTCCCCCCTGTGCTGGCTCAGCACACGGTCGCAGCATGCCGCCAGGCCCTTCTTGATGTACGCCCGGTACTGGGGCACGATGTTGTCGGAGTCGACGATGGCGTAGGCTGGGATGTTCACGGATCGCACCTCTCCCGAAGGCGTCAGCCATGAGCGTTTCAGGCTGTCGCCTTCCTGTGGTATGAACTGGCGCACTCGAAACTCGACAAAACTGCCGGTATAGCCTTCGGAGATCCTGATAACCCTGACTTCTGGTGAAGCCCAGCTGCCAATGTCGCTCACGACCGAATTCTCCTTCCAGCGAAGCGTCCACTCATAGCCCTTGACTTGGCACGGCTTCGAGAGCTCCACATCACTAATCTTGAGACGCAGACATGGGAGCCGCCACGCCCTACCCAGAGACTTTTTGCAGCCCATACACTCGCCATGATAGTCCCCCTCTTGGGCGTTGCACTGCTCTGTTAGCTATGGGCACATCGCATTTGCCATTCACCGCCGCTGAGAGCGGCCTCCGCTGACTTACTCGTATGCGCTGCATCCGGCACCGAATACAACTGCCAACCTTCCTCGTCTGAGCTGTCTTTTCACGTTCCTTTTGGTCTTTGAAGGGCCCACGCCGGGCCGCTGGTGGCTTGACAGTTGATTGCGGTTCCTCCGTTTCGCCTGCATATGGGGCCGCGGGAACCTGGTCCTGAACCTGCTGGCCTGTTTGGTACGTTTCACTTTGTTGCATGGATACGGCAGGGGTAGGTGACACTGCCATTTGAGCTTGAGGCATGGAAAACTGTCCATCAATTGACGTCGTAGCAGTCATAGCTTGGCGATTGGCTCTCGTGCCCTCAATTTCGGCAGTGGAGAGTGTAGCAGCAGAGGCAGAAGCAGAAGCAGGTCTAGAACCCTCTGCGAATCCGGTTGGCAGTATAACCGACGAGTGAGAGTGTTGCTTTACAGCTGCTGTAGCTGGGCCTGTGTCTATTGGCAACGGGGTGTGAAATGAAATTTGGGAACTTGGCGAGTGGCTCACCAAAGCCGGCGTTGCCACGTGAAGTGTCCCCATTGCCCTTGTTGCTTCCGCGTTTTCACTTTTGGGGAAATCAACGAGTTGCTGGGAGTCTGGGTAATACATTGCCTCAAAATGAGTCGACGGCTGGATCATTGTCGGCTGGGTGTTCAACGGGGCTGGGACAGTAGGCTGCATTGCTGGATAGCCCTGCATGTATGCGCCAGGACCCGATTCATCGCCGATCAACCAGTTCACACCAACAGGAGATGTTGTGTACTCCCCTGTCATCGTATTGCTCATCTCATCAACAGGGGACGGTGTCATATCCACGGGATATGTCCCGCTGTTGAACTGATGGCTTGGCCCAGTGGATTGAATGACATGATGATACTCTGAAGCAACTTGTTAGCGGCAAACTACATTACAAAAGCCCCGAGCTCAGACGACGGAGCAGCGATACTGGGACGGCAGGTAACACTTGCACCCAACAGCATGGCAGACTGCAACATACCGGTTCTAGGCTCATATGGGCTCATGATAGGACAATAGGCGAGACTCCCAAGGCACTCTGCCACTCCCGCAGTGGTCGAGTCCAGGAAAGAAGGACTACACCGGGAGGGGGCCAACGGAAGCACATGTCGCTGATCTCTTTCAATGGCACCCATGCTTGTGGCGAATGCAGGCGGCTGTACAGCTTTCTCCCGGAAGCTCCTGTCCAAAGCCTCGCCGGTATACAGAGGCATGATGCTGTCCAGGCTGTGGCGGGGACGCTTTTGTCGGTGATTTTCTGGGACTTGGTAGGCTATTTGCAGCAAGCTTTGTGGAGACACATTGAGGATATGTGCCGCCCGCTCGATGATGTATTTGTCATGGATTGGAGACGTCAATGAGAAGATGTCTGCAACCGATATCTGCAGGATAGCTGCTGCTTGTTGGAGAATGTGCTCTTGCTCAGGTAAGAACGCCGAGGGGACCACGACGTCTGATGAGAGAGGATAAGAATCAGACTGGTGGTATGGTGTAAAGGCGTCTTCGTCGTGAATGAAAGGCCGACGCCTTTTAAGAGAAAGGGTATTGTCCTAAGCCAAGGTCAACAGACGACAACCCAGCAGAGCGGCGCAGCTCTGAATAGAACGTCTGGGGATACGGCGTTGATATTGAGAAGGGAGAGCTTGTAGATCAAGACCGGACAGGACAGTATGGTATACACATTGTGCTATGAGGGGGGGCCGAACAATGCAAACAGGAAGACTGTAGAACTGTAGAAAGAAGGAATATGTAGGCCGGTATCACGGAGTGGACTTGTGCCGACAGTACGGCGATATTAAGTGATGCAAAATTTGCAATAGAGAGCCGACGAAAGGAAATTGTGGGTTTCTTACCATGATGACGAAAACACCAGGGAGGTGTCCAAAGAATTTGTCGAGATTAAAGTACTCGGTGAAAAGTAGTTCGGTGGGGAATCAGACAAGGAATCGAGATACACGGACAGCGTTGTAGAAGCAGGTAGCGAAGCAGGAGTTGAGGAACAGTGGCAGGAGGAGGTACACCGAAGAGGCTAGACAGAAGCGAGCCAGATGGCCATGCAGGGGGGGGGAGGGTAGGGGGGGTATGGGCCACCGAGTGGCGAATGATGAGAAAGTGGTATGGATAATGGCTGGAGCCGACCCAGAGAATGATCGAGTCACTTGTCAGGCAGAGTCAGATTTGACTATGCAGTAACAGAGACAAGGTCGAGAATGCCGGTCTGAAGAGGCGTACTCGTACAAAGTAGATCTGAGAAGGGAAGCCAAGGGGAAAGGAGGTGGCACTGGCAGGATCGATCAGAGGTTGAGCTGTCCTTGCATTCTACCCTGTCTAGGGCGCTTTGCTTAGCATGTCCCGGTATAATGTGCCTTTTCTGGGATATGGTTAAGAAAAAAGAGGGGGGGGGGGGGTGAAGTTGAGAAGTGGGAGACGGGAGAGCGTGGGGGGCAAGGTATCGTAGACGATACGAAACGGGAGGCCGCGTGAATATTGCAGCAATATTCGGGATACTTTCCCCTCTAGACGTGCACCCAGTAGACCAGGGGGGGGGAGGGGAGAGGAGGGGAGGGGGTATGGAGAATGCGGGCACGGGTAAGAGGAGTCGGTCTGAGGAAGTGTGGATTCGTGCTCTGCTGTGATGGTATTGAAGGAGCACTTGATGCGACGGAGACAAACAGTGGCTGTTGGCAGCAGATAATCTGACAAGAGGGCGCAAAACGAGGCGACTCGGATGGCAAGGCGGTCGTTGTGGAGGCTGGGCGTGCAGTCGCCGGTGAGTGCGGTTCGAGGTTCTGGTCTGGGTCAGGTGGCCGATGCTTGCTGCGTGGTGTTTGATGCTTGGTGCCTGGTGCTTGGTGCCTGGTGCTTGGTGCTTGGCGCTTGGTGCTTGGTGCTTAGTGCTTGTGCTTGGTGCTTGGTCTTGCTTGCGGTTCCTATCACAAGGGGATACGAGACGAGGCGGTCACACGACGTTGCTGTGTTTTGCAACGGGCAGGACGGGCAGCTGAGTCGCCAGACCGGTGAAGCGGCCGCTGAGCAGAAGAGCTCTGTGCAGAGAGGCGTCAGAGCGGCGAGGCAACGGGCGGCGGGCTCCGACGATCACGTACCGCTTGGTGGGAGCGTAGAAGCTCGACGGCGTGATGGGCGTGCGGGTTTCTACTCGTTCTCTGGCGCGGCCGATGCGGCTACAAGCAGAGTGCGCAGCGAGTACGCGATGAAGGCGCGGCGACAAATGCGCGACGACTGACGACTGCGCGATGGACGACGGGCGCAGCAGCAGAGCGGTGACCTGGGTCTGCCAGACCGATCACAGGGTGCCGGGAGATAAGCAGAGAGCGACAAGGTGAGCAGCAAGGTGTTGGGGGGGGGCGAAAATGGAGACGACGGAGACGAGGCGCAAGGTCTGTGGGCACTCGGTGAGGAGAGGATGCGGTCGAAAAGACGCCAAAAGGGCCCCCAAAACCGGGCTGGGATTTGCGAGTTTGCGTCGGGGCTGCGGGCAGGTCGCTCTTGTGCTCTTGTCCTCCTGTCCTCCTGTCCTCTCTTCTGGGCGCGTTGCTCACCGGTGCGGGCGGGCCGGCAGGGAAAGAGCCACTCGCTGAGGGCAGGCGCAGGCTATTCAATCGGGAAGGAGACAGAGGTGCGAGGCAGGTGCAGCGGGAGGCAGGGAGTCGAACTGGGCGAGGAAGGGGCGATGCAGAGCGGTGCAGGGTGATGCGGAAGAGGGGTTGGGCTCTTTCTCTCTTGTCTCTCTCTCTCTCTCAATTCCAGAGGGAACATGGAAGGGGAGAAAAAAATGTTGATTGGGGAGGGGGGGGGGGGGGGGGGGGGATGGAAAATGCCAGGAAAGCTGAGAGGAAGAACAGAAAGGCCGGAGAAAGGGGAGGGAGGAAAAGCCTGCCCCCCAACCCAAAAGGGGGCCAGGGACCCCCCCCCCTGGGGGTTTG
>JANSMH010000449.1:0-12446 GCA_029299595.1 Grosmannia serpens
TCTTCGGATCCCTCGCCCCCCCCCCCCTCCTTTTTTTTTTTTTTTTTCCTCCCCCCCCCCCCCCCCCCCCCCCCCCCTCCCCCCCCCCCCCCCCCCCCCCCCCCCCCCCCCCCCCGTCTGTTCATGGATGGATCGCCACTCCTCGCAGCCGGCGGCGGTGCCTCTCTGAGCCCGACAAGCCCGGTGAGCGTCCGCAGCGTGATCAACATCAACGGCGTCAAGCGGAAGAGGAGCACGGGTGCGCCTGCGAGCGCCGGCTTCGACAGCAGTCCCGGAAGCGTGCTGAACGACGACGACAACGGCGACCCGTCCGAGAAGAAGCGGCAGCCGGGCGTCAAGCGCGCGTGCAACGAGTGTCGCCAGCAAAAGGTGAGTCTGCCGTCCCCTCCGGCCGTCCGGCGGCCGTTCTCCGGCGCGTCGGCCGTGCTCCGAACCGGCGGCCAGCCATCACGACGACGGGGGTCGGGGCGCTTCCCCGTGCTCCCCGTGCTCCCCGTCGGCGGCGACGCGCTCCGCACGCTCCTGTCTCGCGGCCACTGACTCCTCTGCCCCCCTCTCGCAGCTGCGATGCGATGTCAGCCAAGACCCCTTCCGCAGCTGCTCGCGCTGCAACCGGCTCAAGCTGCAGTGCAAGATCGAGTCCAACTTCAAGCGCATCGGCAAGCGGTCCAAGCACGCCGAGATGGAAAAGGAGATCGAGAAGCTGCGCCGCAGCGTGCAGCTCGCCCGCTCGCAGGGCTTCGTGATCGACGACGACGACGACGGCCCGTCCACCTCCCAGCTGCAGTCGCCCATCATCAACAGCGTATACTCCCACACGCGCAACCCGTCGCTGATGGGCTCCGACGAGGCCGTCTCGTCGCTGCTGCACCTCAAGCGCGGCGGCTCCTACAGCGTGCCTCGCATCGTGCGCGAGCTCGAGGAGGTCCGGCTCACCGAGGACGGCGAGGCACAGCTGTTCCAGGACTTCTGGCTCTTCTACCACCCCTTCCTCCCCTTTCTCAACACCACCCTGGCCCCCGAGCAGTACTACCAGCAGCACCCGCTGCTCTACTGGTCCATCGTCGCCGTCGCCGCCCGCCGCTACGGCCCCGACCCGACCCTCCTCACGGCCATCTCCATCCCGCTCAACTCGCTCCTCTGGAAGACCATTGGCGAGGTGCCCGGCTCGCACTTTGTCGTCAAGGCCATGTGCCTCCTCTGCACCTGGCCGCTGCCCACCAGCAACACCAGCTCCGATCCCACCCACATCCTCTGCGGCGTCATGATGAAGACCGCCACCGGCATCGGCCTGCACCGGCCCAACCACATCAACGACTTCACGCGCGTCGCCATCGAGCTGAACAAGGACCAGCTCCACGACCGCGTCGTCACCTGGGCCGTCTGCAACATTGTCGCCCAGAACGTCGCCACCGGCTACGGCCAGCCCGCCTCGTCGCTCTACGACTGGACCCTCGCCACCCGCTCCGGCGAGTCCGGGCCCTTCCAGCTGTCGGCCGAGCTCGAGGCCCGCCTGCAGATCGAGCGCTTCTGCGACAAGGTCTCCAAGGAGATGTACAGCAACGCCAGCGACTCGCGCGGCGTCGCCGGCGACGAGCACCGCTCCATGCTGATGCGCGTCTTCCGCCGCGAGTACAGCGAGCTCCACGCCGACGTCATGTCGCGCGGCCTGTCCCCCATCGTGTCCTTCCACCTCAGGGCCGCCGGCCTGCACCTGCGCCTGGCCGGCTTCTTCGACGCCAGCTCGACCCCGGGCTATCTCGACGACCTCATGGGGCTGTGGCGCTCCACCGTCAGCTTCCTCGAAGACATCATCAGCAACAGCACCGTCTCCTCGCCCTCGTCGCCCCAGGAGCACATCGGCATCGACACCCTCAAGCACGCCTCCAACTACCTGCAGCAGATGCTGGTCGCCGCCGGCTTTGCCCTGCTCAAGCTGATGCGCTCCTTCTTCTCCCGTGCCATCGACTACGACCGCGGCCGCCGCCTCTTCCACCGCACCATCAGCGCCATCCGCGCCACCAGCGTCGTGCACAACGACCTGCAGTGGCGGCTGGCCGAGCTGATGGTGCAGATGTGGAACGGCGCCCGCCTCGAGACGAAGCCGGCCCGCGCCTACCTGGACGACGACAGCGCCGTCGAGATCGACGACAGCCTGCAGCTCAAGGTGCGCTGTCGGCACAGCATGAGCCTCGTCTTCGACTCCATCTGGCACTGGCGGGAAGAGTACCAGGCTCGGGGCCGGGGCACCTTGGATGGTGAGTCTGGTCTGCCTCTCCCGTCCGAGCCCCCAGAACTAACACGGCCAGTCTCGGCTCTGAAGCAGCCAACCAACCCGGACTCGGCCAACGAGTCCACCGCCTCGTCAACCCACATGGACACCGGCATCCTGGCCGCCAACCACGGCCTCCCGAACCTCCTGACGTCCGTCTCGAACGGCGCCCTGGCTGCCGGCATCACTGCCGGCCTGGCCGGGCATGGGCACAACGGCATGCTCGGGGGCGGCGTGCCGTACGACACCAACCCGACCAGCTACGATTTCTTTGACCCTCAGCACTGGATGCTGGACAACCTCCTGGACTTTAACTACTCCTATGTACCGCCCATGGAAGGTGCTTGAGGGCGTGCTCGGGCTGCACGCGGCCCGCTCTTGTTTTATTCGCCACGGCGCCATCCTTTCCGGCATGCCTCTTGTTTTTTGCATCTGCTGTTTGCACCGTTTGCTACCGTCATCTTTGGAAGTTCGAATCCGGGAGGGATGAGGAAGTTCAAGACGAGAGAAGGGGGAGTAATTGGTCCGCCAGACTTTGGGCCAAAAAAGGACAACTCATCATCATATACAACACGCATACACAGAACACCAGCAACATACGCATCATGGCATACACCCCCTAGTTTTTTAGTTTTTTTTTTCCCTTTTCTCTCCCCCCTTACCTAACGCAATTTACGCCGGAAAAGAAAGAAATGCATGCATCTTCCAACTTCTCCCCCCCCCCCTTTCCCCCTTTCCCCCCCCCCCCTTTCCTTTTCCTTTATACATTGGTTTGTCACAAAACGACACGTTCTTGGATTCGGGCGGTCTGGCGGAAGACGGTGCATGGTTTTGTTTGCTATTTTTTGGGAGTTTAGGGTAGATGCTTCTGGATGGATTTCCCATGACCTTTTCTTTTTTAATTCTTCATCCATTGCCTAATATGGATCCTTTATGCATCGCATCATTTTCCTATCCCCCATGTTAATATACAAAGGGGACACTCTTCTGCGTTTTATAAACACGGCTATTACAAAAGATATGATACATAGTGAAGCAGAGTATATCATGCTGTATTTCTTTGTGTTCTCGCAGTAGCCGGTGCCAGAATGACACATTTTTTCTTGTTCCTCTTTTCCCTTTTAATGCCACCCACGATAATAGAACGGAAAGCGATTCGCAGGCCAGTCCAGAAATGCCAGTGTTCAGATACCATTCGAAAGGAGAAGAGCTCACCTATCTGTATCCGGTTGGGACGTCCTGCGGTGGTGATGCTCTGTCTTGGTCAAGATGCAACGCCTAGGGAATAACGGGCGTATCATAAACGAATATGTTGGCATGGCCAATACGGGTTTCTAAAAAGATAACAAAGGGGGACACAATGCGGAGGAGGAAGGGTGTGGCAGCATATTCTCTTTGAGGAGCATCAATATGTAATGGAATTGCATTCGTTACGTTATGCTTTCAACTATCTCGTCTTTGAAAAGCATGCCCTAATCTACGAGCCCACAAGGAAAGGGACAAGAGAGGCGAAAGGATCTGTCCTCTCACGATACACCTGTGGGTGATATGAACGGGAAGAAGAGAATCGGGACGGAGGAGTGAGGAGGATCTGTTGATCACAGGCCAGCCGGGAGGGGTTTAGTTTTGTTTGCATCTCCCTTGCAACGGGATGTAAATATAGCTCGCTGATGACGCGTTGAGCACCTTGCATCGGGAAGACGGCGAAGCTGCAGAAATCCGGCGCTGGCCGTTGTGGACGTCAAGGAACAGGCGTGATGAATGCGGGAAGAGGCAAGGGTGAAGAGGGTGGATGCAAGAGGCTGCCCGTTGTTTGTGTCATCCCTCTCTCGGCGAGGAGGGATGTGCACAAGAGGAAAACGAGAGTCTAGGGTAGGTCGAGGCCCGACGCCGGAAAGCCAAAGGTTGGCCAGAAATGATGCTGGCCAGGCATGAAACCAGAATGGTCGATCGAGGAGGCAGGATAAGAAAACACAACAGCGAACGGTTGCAGGATGGTGATAGCTTGACAAAGAGACTAAGAGGGGGGGGGGGGGGGGGGGTTGCCTGACAAGCAGCGATTGATACAAGCACATTTAGCCTACACGGTCAGTTCGCCGACCGGACATGAGTAAAGGAAGGCAGGACGAGAGGCTAAACCAAACAGGACCGAGGTCCGGATAAGTCTGGGGTCATGTGGCGGGAGGCTGGAGACGGCCTCCGGGGAATGCTCCCCTAGCAACAAAGAAAAGAAAAACCGCCGGCGGCCTTTCTTGGTCGCTGCTGATTGTCTGAGCAAATAGGGGCAGACCAATGCCAGAGCCGGAGAGGCTGAAGAACGGCCCTGGCAATATAGCAAGTCACGGACAAGCTGGCATTCTTTCGTTTCGATAGAGTCCTGAAGGGCGATTTCAATATTGTTATTTTCGCCTCCTGCTTCTCTTCTCAACCCCCCCCCTCCTCTCTTTGTTCTTGGCAGGACACCGAAAACGGAGACCCCGAGTCACAGCCGTGGTCGCTTGGCCCATGTCTCGTCTTCTGCTTTTGCCGTGATCATACCATGTAGCGCTCATCTATGCTCGCAGTATTAGCACTACCACTATTCTCTCGAAGGGTGGTGGTGTGGAGCTCTTCTCCCCACCAGACGATCCCCGCTGTCGTCTGCGTGAGGCCGGAAATACGATTTGAGATGCTGGCTGTGCGCAGCACAAAAGTACGGCCCTTGTGAGGGTGGCTGCGCAGCAGTAATTCCTGCGATGCCAGAGTGGTCTGCCGATGTTGGCAGCTCTTCCCGTCTGATGCACCCAAGCATCCTTTTCCTGTCAAGCTGTTGTTAGCTAGCCGAGACAACCTCACAGCCGCTGTCTGTTGCCTGTCAACCGTCGAGAGATGCGCTGTTGGTATAGTTTCGGAAGAGGGAGGGAGGAAGAGGGGGGAAGGGGGGGGGGGGGGGGGAGACATGGATCGTGGCAGCTGCTTGTTGGTTGGGACATAGGGCGGCGGCGGTGATTCCCTGTCGAAAAAGCGTGCTTGGCATTGGAAGGATGTAAACGTCTTTTCCTCCCTCACGTCCAACAGGCGCGATCGCTAACGTGCCAATCAGAGGCACAGACAGGACCGCCGCCAGAGCAGCAGGTCGCACAAAGCGATGTCTGAAAGAGGAAAGCGCAGGTTTGAAACGGAATTGCACAGCTTCCTGCCGGTCGTTTGTGGCGCGGAATGCGTTCCCCAAGCCTCTTTCCTCCTTCGGGCGCTCTTATAGCAGATGGCAAGGGACGAGGGAAAACGTGGTAGATGCAAGGGGGAGACGAGGCAGCCACGACCGGGCGCAGCTTCCCACGTTCTGCAAGAACGTCTTCTTTGTTCTCGCGCACCATAACGAGGGGATTTCCAGGAGCAGAACGAGAGCTGAAGCACCGAGCGTGGCAGAAGACGATGGACAAAGAGATGCCAGGCTTAGCGGCACGGCTGTCCGCTGTGCGCCGCCGTGCGGCATTCTGACGCAAAATATAGGCATCGCCTTCTTCGCCTCATCCCTGCACTTATCGCGTACGAGCAACACTAACCAGCTTGGCCCTGACTCGAGAGGCGAAAACAACATTCACGAGAGAGAGGGGGGGGGGGGGGGTGTGAAGCTATAGAAGCTGCGAGCTAGCACGGGGCGCAGACAAGATGGACAAGATAGCCCCCCGATTTCCAGCTAACAGGAAGCTGCAATGACCGTTCGGCCCGGGGACAGAGACGAGACACGATTCGTCGACGCCAGCCTTTGGGGTCGACGGCGTTTTCCTGTTCTGGCTCTAGTCCGGGCGGAACTTGGCGCTTCATACACGAAAATCACAACCAGCAGCATCAAGTACGTGCGGAATCGACTGCTAGCGGTCTAGCTCGGACGCACCGGCTGGCGATAAGAGGGAGGGGGAATAGATAGGCAGACATGTGCAGAGGCACTACGGAGGTCGAGGCTGGCCAACACAGCCGCGGACCTGCTGCCGTACTCCGTGTCAATGGCCAGTGCCGTCGAATATCTGTTACTGGCCGGGGGTCCCGCAGTCAGCGTTCCAAGACGCCGGCCATTTCGGCCTTTACCAGCTGAGCTGAAAAAAAATGGACTGAGTGAGACAGACGACTAAAAGACGTGCGATCTTCCTTCAACCAGGTATCTGGTCAGTCCCTACTATTCGCCACATCGGTAGGCTAACTCCCCCCCCCCTCAAGCCCCCCCCCCCTGATGCCTTTTTTTTTTCCTGTCCGTCACAGGCTCGGCGCCGGCAATGGGCAGATCATGGAGCTAGGTATGCAGAACTGCCGTAGTTCCTCTCTGGCCATCGCCGTATCCTGGCCGCCTAACCGCTAGAGTCGACTAATTGACTAATGCTTCTGCCTGCACTCGAGCATGGCAGGCGGGCCCCTCCCCCAAAAGAGGAAAAGAACGGCCGCATTTCTGAGCGTCGCGAGGAGCATCACGGGGTGAGAGGGAGGACGTCATGGGATGCCAATCGCATGCCCTCTGCTCTCTGTCTCGTACTCGTTCGCTTTCTCTGCTCTAAAGGGGGCTACACACGCTCACTGTACGGCACGCTTGCGCTTGTACTTGTTCTAGCTGCGTGCTTTTCGTCATGTACAGTTCTTTTCCGCACATCTAGACCTGTTTCATCATTCACGCACTATGTTGCCGTCATTGACGCGCTGAATCTTCTGACAGTTGACCTGCTCAAGCGGTCTAGACCCTTCCGTCTTCTATTACACAGCCCAACAGCCCGCTAGCTTCCTGACTTCGTTTCGCTTTCCTATATTGCGATTGCTTGTATTTACATTTCTGGCCGTGGGACGACGGGTTTTTTTCTCACTCAGATCAGAAGGCGGGATGACTGGAATACGAGCGACTATTACAAGCGACGGTATGCACTCTCTAGTGAAAAATCGGGAGGCAAGAGAAGGGGGGGGGGGGGGGTATAATTTCCAACCTATGCAAGACTCGTCCGTTCAGCAAGCGAAAAGAGCGAAAAGGAGATGCGGTATCTTACTCGTACATGGGACATGGCACATGCTACATACTACATGCTGCGTATGTACCGCGTACTACATCTGGAAGGCCGGTTGCCTTTGCACCACCCCTTCTGCTCTCCCTTTGAGCAATTAATAGGTATGCACAATTTTTTCTTCGTCCTGCAGCTTCCGGTTGCCAGGAGCTCGGACTGACAGGGGGACACGTTCGGGCCCGAGTGGGCTGCCAACCGTAATATGGCGGCACAGGAGAGTTTTAAAAAGGGAAATCAACAAAGCAGCAGTTGGCGGAAAAGGGAAGGGTGTGCGTGATTAAATCAACGTGTCATGGCAGACGGGATTAGACGAAGTAAGGATTGTCTCGCCTAGGGACCCTGTAGGGTTGTATTCATGGCTGTAGAGAATGAAATCACTGCAGACAAGGGCGGGTCCGAGAACTTGTCCAACTGAAAGGGGTGTGGGGGGGGGGGGGGGGCACAGCAGATCGCCGCGGCCTTCTCGATCCATCTAACGAGTCAGCCCAGTCCGAGGCACAGCACATAGTCGTAAAGTACGCAAAGAAGGCGGGCTGCTCCACACCTTATCTGGGCGTGCTTGTGCCAGTACTATGTAAGGCGACACGGATGTGCGCACAAGCCCTACGAGTTACTCGTAAAATACACTACGAGGTTGCATACGCTGCATTTATTCCAAGTTTTCCTGGCGCCAGATGGCGTTTTTCCGGATGCAGCCCGTAGACGAGCAAGGATGGACCTGGTTGCTGAGGTGTTCGGGCCTACGCGGCCGTTGACGAAAGAAGAAGGGTCCTGCGCGATGAGCTGCAGTTCGAGTGGTAGCTCGGAAGAGGGCCCACGGGGCTTGGCGCTTGTAGAAAAGGCGAGAGGGCGGAAAGAGGGAAGAAGGAGAGATGGGCGACGGATGGGAGGAAGGGGAAGGGGATGGGGGGAGGGGGGGTGGAGGCGGCACAGGCCAGACGAGAATTAAACGGCCGTCAAGCGAGAAAGGAGTTTTGCTGCAGGCATCTCTCGACGTTGGAAGACAGCCAACGCTCTCAGTTGGCGTTGAGCGGGAGTGTGGGCTGTCTTCCCGCCAACAGATGCACCTTTTCGCCCCCATCAGACATGCAAGCTGGCAGAGGCAGAGTAGAATAATGCTGGCAAAAAGGGAAGGAGAAAGCAAGTTGGTGCAGCCTGCTTGTGCTGCTGTTCTCGCACGCCCCCTGTCCGAGGCATGTCGTGAAGAGAGCGTGTGGGTGGGCAGAGGGAAGACGACAAGGGGAAAAGGACAAGGGGAAAGGGGAAGAGGAGGCTACACCGGACAACGGGACAACAACGACAATGCTGATACAGGGGCCCCCGCCCGGTCAGGCAGAGCTGGGAGGAAATTCCGAGCCGGCTGCCAACGACACCCGGCAGGTGGGTGGTATGGCGCTTCGCAGCGTCGCGGCGACCGGTCTGCTCCAAGATGTTGCTCGCGGTGGTGGTGGTGGGCCGACCAACCGCAGATGCGCAGTGACAAGACAACGCATGAAAGCCCCCCCCCCCCCCTTCCCCCCCCTTCCCCCCCCTTCCCCCCCCTTTCCGATGGGAATTGCGATCTGTCACGGACGGCTCAGGCGATGGATGGCTCTGCCCGTTGGGAGGCGGAATGACGGGCGTGCCGTCTGTACGAAAGGTGCACGCGTGCTGGCTCTGGCAGATGGGGGCCGTTGAGGAGAGACGCGCGCACGCGAGGAGGGCAAGTATGCTTGATTCCTTCTTGACTTCTTGCGCTTCCTTGTTGAAATTCCTTGGCATACGGGGAGGGGGGGGGGGAGGGGCTGGAAACAATGCGGGATTGCGTATAACCTTTTCTTCCTTTTTTCCTGCTTATTTCCCTCCAGGCTCGCTTGCCTTTCTAAGCCCCGGCTGTTGTACGGAGCTGGTTGTCGTGTTTCTCCTTCCATGCCAAATTCGGCCTCCCTTGGAGCCTGGACGGATTCTCAGCTTTCGTGTTAGCCTGTCTCATGCCAAACCCTTCCATCCTTGTATGGGCAGAGTTCACCCTCCCTGTTCCACGTATCCCCTTTCCTTTTCCTTTTCCTTCTCTCCGGTTTTATTTCATCGTATTTTGCACAAACACGGGGGTGTCTGTGATGGATGCTGCTTTTCCTCAAAGGGAGATAAAATGCGCGAGTCTCGGCTCTAGCAGATACGACTCAGGCTCGTGCTCGGGCCGCAATCTTGAAATCGGAAGAGCCCAGGACACATTCGTCATTTGTCAGTATTAGTCGTACGTTTAGAGCAAAAACTCGAGATGCCGAACAGGCGAAGTAACTTGTAGACGGCACAGATGAGAGCCGGGATGCAAATACAGAAACGACGAATTGTGCTGAGCCATCTCGTCGTTCTCGAGAAGCCGGGGTGGCGAATTAGGAAAAGGAAAAAAAAAAGGGCCAAGTACTCGCAGACAGACACAGTCTTCGTCCAGCCTGCGAATGCCAGGGAGAGCAGAATCGTGCATACTGCAAGCGCGCGGGTATGGGGCGCACAAATAAGTGGACAGGGGGGGCGGGCCAATATGCTGTGGTAGGTGCGGGGACCAGTGCTTGTGGCCAATGGGATAGGGGGAGAATTTATGGAGCAGCCACAGCGCTGTGTGGGTGGCCTCTGGTCTGTTCTTCCGTTCTCCGTGCGGCCATCCGGGGGAGGCAGGACGGGGCCAGACGGCACAATGCAACACGGCCGCGTACTCGTGCTCGAGCTCTTGGGTGAGACACGAACGGGCAGCCAACGGAGGGATGGCGAGACCGGCGTAGGGCAGCGGCTAGAGAGAGGAGCGTGGGATGGGAACCGGGGAAAGGAAACCAAAAAAAAAAAAGACACGAGGAGACGGGGAACAGCAGAAACGGGGCAAACGGGCAAAGGAGAAGCCGAGCAGGGCGCGCGCAGCCGGAAATGAAAAAAAAAGTACTCCGTCCGGGCTAGAGGCAAAACAAGGTTGGCACGCGCGAGAGAGAAGGAGTCGAGGGTTTTCTTCATCGTTAAGCTTGCAACCTGCCTTCGCAGACAGGCCCTGTTTTAGCGCTCCAAAAGCTGCTAGGGCGCTGTGGATGCGGTAGCGTCTAGCGTGTCTCAGGGCAGCAATCAACATCTGTGCTCCGGACGATGGACCGACCCGACAGTCTGGTCGTGGTGGGGCCATCCTACGCCACACATTGGCCAGGATGGGTGGGTAAAGATTCGCTGCACACCGTACGGGAGCCGTGCACAATGCACCGTGTGCTCGGCTTCCAGCAGCCAGGCCGACCGACTTGCACGACAGGACCGCTGTGCAATTGGCAGTGGTTCTTGTCCCCCGAGCAGGCATGCAGGACGATGTGCACGGCGGGTTTGAGAGGGGGAGGGGGGGCATGCGAATCTGCGCAAAAAGCGCTGTTGAGACGCTGTCTGACCTGGAGGGAAATTGGCCCTGCTCCATACTATGTATCTCGCTGCCGCTCGCCGCATTTCCAAGGCCGGCAGAGAGTCAAACAAGGCTCAAACAGTCGTTTCCGCTCTTCTTACGCCTTTCTTTTCTCTTCTCGAATCTCGCCCGCACTCTCACACTCTCACACTCTCACACTCTCACACTCTCACACTCTCACACTCTCACACTCTCACACTCTCACACTCGTCCTGTCCTCTGCTCGCTGCCGTCAACTCGGCTCGCTTTCCCCAAAGCAGCGCACCCTCCGAAGGGGCTGATGGCATGTGAGCCAGGCGACGTCAATCTAGCTCGACGAACAAGGTAAACACCCCCCCTGTCGCCCCTCTCCTTTCCCCTCCCCGAAAATCCCCTGCTAGGATGGGGCTGACAAAATACGAAAACGGACACTACTGGCTTGTCCGCGGCGACTGACGGTCATATGATTTGGGGTATGCAGCAAGAGAGAGCAGTGGCAGGAGGACAGGAGGGCAGGAGGGCAGGAGGGCAGGAGGGATGGCGAAGACAGAAGCGACCGGCTCAACCGACTGGGCTGAACCAACCAACAGCCAGGTGATGGGAGCTACCGGTGTTGGGCTGCCGGCAGTCCGCCAATGGCCAGTTTCACCCTGCCGTTCATTGCACACAGCAGAATGCCGAATGTAAGATAGAATGCAGAATGCAGAAAGCAGTTGTATTATCGCTCTTCCGTGTCCGTGTCTCATTATTCATCGGCTGTCTCTCAGACTACATTCCGGTTGCAAACAAGTGCATATCCGCTTCGTCGGGGTGCATCGCATGCCTTTGTTCTGCTGGTCCTCTCCTTTGCCTCTTTCTCGCCTCTTTCGCCTCTTGGCTCTTTCACCTCTTTCACCTTCACCTCTTTCACCTTCACCTCTTTCACTTTCCACCTCTTTCACCTCCCTCTCGCCTCTCTTTCGCATCTCCATTCTCTCCACCCCTCCCTCTTTGTCTTTTTTGCCCAACCTTTTTGTCCATCCGGGTTGCAAGCGTCCTCTGCACACAGAATGCTACCCTGTCTCAGAAGGGGGCATCTAAATCTCTCCTCCTTCACTTCGTTCCGTGCCTATGCTTTCTTTTTCGTCCAGTCTCCTGTCGCTCTAACTTTGCTGTCCCCTGTCCCCTATCCCCTGTCCCCTTCTCGAACCCACATGTCACTTTGCTTTTTCCTCTCAGCATGCCGCTACCTCTCGACAACTCTCTACCAGATAAGGAATGGGGCCCGAGTATCTACTACGAGTACTACCCCTCCCACCCTTGCAACTTAAATCCTGTCGCTGCGCGGCTTTGCTGCTGTGTAGCCACAGCCGGGGGGTTGCAGCCGTTTCCTCCTCAGCCCTCTCCCTCTTCTTTCTTTTCCGCTGTTGTTGCTATTCCCATTTCTGAGCCCTCCCTTGCTGCCTCTGCGCTCTTGTAATTGATATCAGAACTGCGACGACTTGCGCTTCGTATTTGCATATGAGAGCCGTGTTCCAGGCCCGACTAGCTTCGCCGCTCCTTTGCACACTGTACCTTTTTTCCATCTCTGCCCTGTGTGCGCACCTTCACCCAGACATGTCAACCTTCCCGTCACCCCCCCCCCCCCCCCCCCCCCCCCCCCCCCCCCCCCCCCCCCCCCCCCCCACCCCCCCCCCCCCCCACCCCCCCCCCCCCCCCCCCCCCCCCCCCCCCCCCCCCCCCCCCCCCCCCCCCCCCCCCCCCCCCCCCCCCCCCCCCCCCCCCC
>JANSMH010000450.1:0-12294 GCA_029299595.1 Grosmannia serpens
GGGGGGGGGGGGGGGGGGGGGGGGGGGGGGGGGGGGGGGGGGGGGGGGGGGGGGGGGGGGGGGGGGGGGGGGGGGGGGGGGGGGGGTGGGGGGGGGGGGCGGGGGGGGGGGGGGGGGGGGGGGGGGGGGGGGGGGGGGAGCAGCGGGGCTTTCCGCTAGAGAGTACGAGTCCCGGACTCGTCGAGCAGCTTTCGTTGCAGCGACTTTAGCGTCGATTTGGTGCTGTAGCGCAAATCTGGTCATGTGATGTGATTTCGGCCAACGAGCCAACGACAGGCTGCCAAGATGCCAAGATGCCAAGATGCCAAGATGCCGAGATACTATGCATGTAGAGAGGACACGATGTAGAAAGGCCCTTTGCTGCCGTTGTTCGGGCGTGTTCTGATACGGGACCTCACTCTCAGACCGGACTCTTCCCCTGACAGCCAAAGCAGCGATCAGCTCCGGGACAACGTCGCACTCCTCCCAATATTGCATTCCCTGAATATTGACACTGCCGCTCCCCCAAACAATCTGCGGCGCCAGGATCGCCTTTGCAGAGCGCCACCACGCCCAGAGCAGCCTAGGGCCGGTCTGGCAGCCACCAAAAAGGAGCAGGGATTGCAGCGCTCTTATCGGGCGCTCCTGATTCGTCCCTCTTAGCACTTGCCTCTTTCGTGCCCCTATTTCCCCAGAACGCCCTCGCCGCGGCCAATCAGCGCCGGCGGTGGCGGCCTGGCCTGGTCCGTGCTTGGGGGGGGCTCGTCGTAAGCCCATTTGTCCTAGTCGGCCCTTCGTCTCGGTCAGGCACTCGGATCCGTGGTACCTCGTTTGGCGCTGCTGCCCCGAGCTTGCAGCTTGTCTCTATGGGTTACCGAGCGGACAAAATCAACATCTGTGCAGACCTGGCAGAACGAGTGCATACGAGTTGGTACGAGGATGGCAGTCTGGCGATGACACCTGTCTGCCTGCGTCTGTTTTCTGGAACTGAAGGCAGCCGTGTTGAACTATTCGTAGACGTGCAGCTGCGTTCGGCATTGCCGTGCTGAATCTCGTCGTGTGGCAATACTAGTGCAGCACTCTCGGCCGACCCTGGGCCACACCCGACGGGCTGTTCTGGCAACCAGAACGAGAGCCCAAGCGACTAACCGCATCCATCGGCGTGACCGAGCCCCGACGGCTTCTGCTAGCCGCTTGGCTCTGCTGTACTATGTATATCGCGCAATCGAGGCGCGCTGGCAGGGACCCCCCTTTTGGGCCGTTGCTGACGGTCGGACGCATAGAACCAAGGCTGTCTCTGCCTGGGCCCTTGTTTCAGCCGTCACCGAGCCCGAAAAGGGCAAGACGACATGTGCCATTGATAACGGATAGCATTACCGAATATCCTTAGCAAAGCGTGGAGCTTATCTCTCTCTCTCTCCGTATCCACTACAGCTTCTCCTCGTCAAACGGTCCGTCGACGTCGACCTTGGCCCACACGTCGTTGAGCACGCCGGCCGCGCGCTCGACAAACTGGCCGTAGCCGGGCTCGCCCACGACGCCGCCGCCGTCGCGATCCCACACGACGCGCCCGCGCAGGATGGTGTAGCGCGGCCAGTTGTCGACGCGGCGGCCCTCGTAGGGCGTGTAGTCGACGTTGTGGTGGAGCATGCTGTTGGTGACGACGAGGCGGTCGAGGCCGGGGGGACGGCCGGGCCGGCCGGGCGGCGGGTACCACACGACGAGGTCGGCGTCGGAGAGGCCGGGCAGGAGGGCGCCCTTGCGGGGGTAGAGGCCGTACAGCTTGGCGGCGTTGGTGGCGGTGGTCTCGACGAGGCGGGTGAGCGGCAGATGGCGGGCGGCCGCGGCGGCGAGCGCGAGCGGCAGGCGGGTCTCGACGCCGGGCAGGCCGTTGGGGATGTGCTGGAAGCGGCCGACGGGAAAGGCCGGCGTGATGCACGTCTTCTTGCCCGTCTCGGCGTCGTCGTAGTTGAACGGGCAGTGGTCCGAGCTGAGGAGGGCAAACGTGCCGCTGCGCAGCGCCTGCCACACGGCGTCCTGGGCCGCGGCGTCGCGCGGGGGCGGCGAGCACACGTGGCGCGCGGCCTCGAAGCCGGGGGGCCCGTCGAGGTGCTCGGCCCGCGTCAGGAAGAGGTACTGCGGACACGTCTCGGCAAACACGGGCTGGCCGCGCGTCTGCGCCTCGCGGATGCGCGCCGCCGCCTCGCCGTCGCTGACGTGGACCAGCAGGATCGGCGTGTCGGCGACGAGCGCCGCGAGCGCAATGGCCCGGCCCGTCGCCTCGGCCTCGAGCAGCGCCGGCCGCGAGTGCGCGTGGAAGCGCGGCGCCACCATGCCGCGGGCCTCCAGCCGCGCCGTCAGCCACGCCAGCACGTCGCCGTTCTCGGCGTGCACCATCGTCAGCACCCGGCTCGCCCGCGCCGCCGCCAGCACCGACAGGATCGCCCCGTCGCGCAGCTGCAGCGCCGCGTACGTCATGTAGATCTTGAGCGACGTCACGCCGCGGCCCGGCAGCGCCGCCACCTCGGCCAGCGCCTGCGGCCCCGCGTCCGCCACCAGCAGGTGCAGCCCGTAGTCGCAGTGGCAGCGGCCCCGTGCCAGCGCCTGCGTCCGGTCCAGCGCCGCCAGCAGCGACCGCTCGCCGCGCTGCTGTGGCGCAAACGCCACGATCGTCGTCGTCCCCCCGGCCACGGCCGACCGCGTCCCCGTCTCAAACGTGTCCGCCGACGAGCCCTTGCCAAACAGGCTCGGCTCCTGCAGGTGCACGTGGCAGTCCACGCCCCCCGGCATCACGTAGCCGCCCTCCGCGTCGATCCGTCGCTTCGTCGCCGCCGTGCCCAGCGTCCCTGATGGCGCCAGCACCGCAATCTTGCCGTCCCGGATCCCCACGTCCAGTGCTGCCACGTCTGCCGCCGTCACGCACACCCCGTTGGTGATCACCAGGTCGAACATTGCCGAGTCCATCTTGCCGTGTCGTTGCAAGGAGACCACAGGAACCAGGACCGGAAAGCCAGAAGAACTCCGACAGACAGCCGCGATAAGCGGCCCGCGGCCAACTTTGACGTCCAAATCGGGAAATGGTCTGGTGCAAGTTGCCCGCCTATCGGGCAGGTCCGGTGATGAGTAATACAGTGGTGAGCACGTGATTAAAGCAGGTTACTAATTGGACTACGGAGTACCTTACGGGTGGAAAGGTCGATCAAAGTTTCATTTTGATTGGTTGAAATATGTTAGCAACGTAAATAGTGCGTTACAGCGGGTGCACTGTGAGGTGCAGGGGGACTAAAAACGGTGATGTATATTACTAGAATTGTCTACATCCTGTGGGTCAGTGGCGCAGAATTTTCTGCAGGGCTAGTCCCCACTTTTACTCATTCTGGCCAATAGAATCGCCGTATAGGCGCATTAGTAATGAGCCCACAGTGTGCGCCATTCTAGAGTCTGACACTCCCCTTAAATGCGCACCTGTAGTGCCACTTCCCCTTTAAAAACAAGGTGCTTTATAAAAGGAAGCGAAATAACACAAAAAAAAGGCTGTGAATAGCCTCTAATCTTCCCAATACTTAGGGCTGCCAGCCTATTAGCCGTGGCAATAGCCTTTTAAAAGGCCCTTTAGGCAGCGCTTTTGTTAGGATATTAGCGATTTAATCCTTCGAAGGCACGTACTTTACGGTAAGCAGCCCGCTTAGGGCGCACTTGCGAAAGTAGTGCCATTTAACGTTGAAATGCTTGGATCTTTTGCAAAACTCTGGCTTCTTAGTAAGGCTAATTGTAAAGGTGTTGTTTACAAACATTGTAATGTTGCTAATAAGGCCTAATTTGGCTAGAAACTGCTTAATTTACTTGGCCTAGGTTGTTACGAAGTACGCCGCGCTGTATTTAGCTTTATAGGTAGAAGTGCTAACGGTTGGAGTCTTCCTAGCGCTTTATAAGACCGGGCCTTTAGCGATTTTAAACACGAAGCCATAGCTAGAGTGGCGATCGACAGGGTTATTGGCCTATAAGGCATTTACCTAGCACTCAACGGTAATATGCCTTTCTTAGGCACCTTTTTAGTGCTAGAAGATAATGGCGTAGTCCTCCTTCTCTCGTAGGTATTGTAGGATTCGCTTTATAGTCTTAGCGTAAGTCTCCTTAGGTGCCTTTATAACTTTAGAGTGCTAGTATATAGTAAAGGCGAGATTAGGTTTAGTTATAATGCTGTTGTAAATTAGCTTGCTGTTTAAGTGCTAATAATAGTGTACATTAAACAATAATTAGTCTTTGTTAAGGGTTACTATCTTAGTAATAAGAGTAGCTACTAGATAGGCCTTCTCTATGCCCTTAGACTAAAGCAAATCTCTTAGATATGTTGGCTATAATAGGGTAACCTTTGTGCTTCCTTTTACAATAGTAATGCCAATTTCAACGCCTAGCAACCATTTAAAAGAAGAGGTTATTTCTATTTCTAACAAGGGCGTAAGCTCTCCCTTAAAGGCATTAAGGTCCGCCGTTATACCTACGTATAGTGCATTGTTAACGTAGGTTACTATAGTTACTCTTTTGCTATAATACGTAGTAGGATTGGTAAGTAAAAGGTAGAGGCCTACTTAGGCTAGCTTCTTTTGCAACTTCTTTTACTACTAGTAGCTAGCTTGCTTAAAGCTGTAAAGTGCCCTTTAAAGCTAAACAACGCGGTTTAGTAACTAGCCTAGCTTTTAAGCTACAGTTGGTTTATTACTAAAGTATTTTTAAAACATTTTGCCTTGCCTTATAAAGATATCCTTGTTTAAGAGGCTGTAAAGGTAGGCTATAATAATATTAAATTAGCGTATAGCAAGGCCTCTTTAAGCCGCTAAGGTAGCTACAATCCTTTATAAATTTGCGTAGGAGGTAGAGGCAAAGGTTTTATAAAAGTTGATTCCTTCCCTCTATTAAAAGCCTTTAGCTACTAGCCTTGCCTTTTTCTTAATTTCCTCTCTTTGCTAGCCTCTCTTCCTTTATAGTACTTAATAGTAGGTAATTGGCCGTCTTCCTTTTAATAGATTAATAAACTTAAAAACGCCTTACTTTACTAAGTTATTTAGTTTTTTAAACATAGCCTTTATCTACTAGTCTTTCTTACAGCTGTTAAGTGCTTCTTACACTATTAGTCGATCTTTATTGTAAACGCAGGGTTTTAAGGCTTTATAAAAGGATTTAAAGCAATAAGGGTTAAGCTTGTAAAGTTTAAAGGGGGTGCGCTTGTAGCGCGTAAAGGCTGCGCTTATGTAAATCGCTACATTTTTAAAAGTTAAAAGAAGCTCCTATAGTCTTGTCTACGCCTTAAGGGTCTTAATAATAGGATCTTAAAGGTTTTTAAGATTAAAAGTGCTATTAAGGTTATTAAGCAGTTTACTATTAATCTCCCCTTTAATGTTAGCCTTGCCTAGTACAAGCACAACAACGTTGTAATCTTAGGTTTCCTTAATAACTATCGTCTTCTTTGTGCGGCGCTAAGTGCCCTTTAGCTATAACTTAACGTAGTCTACGTCGTCTTTGTTAATATCTTTTAAAATATACACGTTTTTAAATACTACAATCTTTTAGCAATCTACTAGCTAGTAGTAGTAAAAGTAAGTCTCCTTAAATCCTACTAGCATGGCCTCCTTACTATAGGCGTCTAGCTTAAACAATCGCTTTTGCTAAATAACTTTATTTAGCATTTGCACAATAACCTTGCTACTAACTATGTAAAGGTAAGAAACATCTAGTACGTATTTTAGCTGCCCGCTATAGCGATACTACTTAACAATAAGCACCTTTCCCTAACTATTAGCTGTATAGTTGTAAAGGTAGGCTGCTAATTTGCTAATTTCTAGCTATAAGGCTATAGGAATATGCCCTTAAAGATAAAGCAGCCTAGTGCAGATTACAATTTCTTTAATAGCCCTTTTAGCACCGCCGTTTTTAGCTAAGTTGTAAGCTAGGCTAGGGATAAGCATAATCCCTTTAAGAGAGCAGTATTGCTTAAAGTAGGTAATGTTAATGTTAGTGCTGTTATCTATGTAAATACGCAAGGGCTTGCAGCCTAGTTAGTTTGTGTTTCGTTTAATAACTGCTTTAATAGCGTTTAGTGCCTTTAACTTCTTTTTATAGGTAAGGACCTTTAACTTCCTAGTAAATTTATCCTTAACCACTAAAAAGTATTTAGTTCCGTTAAACGCTTTTTGCTTAAAGCTTTTAAGGTTAATATAATAGGCTTTTTTTAGCCTAGTAGCGCGTATTCTATAAAGATCCTTAAGCTTAAAGTGTCTAGCCTTAGCCAATTTGCATAGGGTGCATACAAGCTTTATGTCTTTTATAACGCTTTTAAGCTTTACTAAGCCTCCTTTAACCTACTTTACCGTCTCTTTAAGCGCTTTCTATAATAGGTGTTTTAGTCTTTAGTAGATTAGGCGCAGCCTTTAACGCTTGCTTAAAGTTTGCGCAAAACTTTTAAGTCCTCCTTTTAATCTTAGGCGTGCGCGTTGCCTACTTCCTTATTACTCTCCCCTTACAGCAAGTAGCTGCTTAAGGGCTATACTAAGGTAGTAGATGCACTATAAATTAAGAGAAGAAAGCTAGTCTTTTTAATGTTAAACTAGGTAATTACCTCTTTCTTAGTGTTAAAGAGCTTAGTCTTTACTATAAAGTTGCTGCTAAGATAAAAGCGTAGGCTTAAAAAGATATTTAGGAGGAAGTTTAGCACAAAGAAAACCTCCTTTATTGTTACTACGTGCGGCTCCCTATTAAGTCTTTTTATTAGAAGGGCCACTATTCCTACCGTCTTAATAATTACTAGGCCGCCTCTTATAGTAATCCTAACTAACACTAGTTGCTACGTGCCCTTTATAAACTATCTTTTATTGTTAATTAAATGCATGTTACCGCTAGTATTAAATAGCTAGTGGTTAGTAACCGTGCTATAATAGTTAGTGTTGTAAAAGAGAGCAAACACAACGTGCCTAATTACTAGTAGGTTTTTAGCTTCCTCCTTTGTCACTTGTTGCTTAAAACAGTTGGTTTTAGTAATTAGTACGGCTAAAGGAGCGCCCTTTTAGTCCTACTATTGCTAATTGTTGTTAGGGCAAAGCTCTAAGTGCTTTTTCCAACAGCGATCAACAGTATAACTAGTGCGGTTGCAGTAACTACACTTTAGCGCGCCTCCTACGCCTATATTACACAAAAGGTGCTCCTACTTTACTAAAGGGGAATCCTTGCCCTTGTTTGTAGGTTTGTTGCCTTTAGCTTAGGGCTTGCCTTGCTCCTACTTCTAGTAATTTCCGCTTTTAGATTTCTTTAACTAGGGAGCGACTGCTTTGTCCTTGCATTTAGTAATTACAAAGAGCTTTACAAGGCCGTAGACTTTGGCGGCTAGCTTGTCTAACTACTTGCTTTTTTAAAGATCTATTACTTTTGCGTTTAACGCTAGTATCTTTTTGCAAACGGTGCCTATAAGACAGATAGCCTTGTGCGTGCTTATAAGGCCCTTAACGTAGGTGTTATACTTACAAAAAACTTTGTTAAACCTAGTAAAGAAATCCTTTACCTTTTTGTTGTTACGCTAGCGCAAGGAGTAAAGCTTTAGGCCGTAGTTAATGGCTAAATCTTTAGTTTTTAGGCGAAGCAACGCCCTTAGCGCCTTATAAGTCTTATAAACGTTGTCTCTTACAACCTAGCTTAAGAGATTTAAATCAACTTAAAGCTTTACAGCGTACTATATAATGCTTTTAGTGTTTGTAGCCATTTGGCCAATAGCCTTAAAGTCCTTAACTTTAAAGAGACTTAGCCCCTTTTTAAGGGCTTTGTTTTATACATCCTAGCCTTCTTCGTTTAACAGCATAAAAACCTTAGTTAAGCAGTGCTTAACAAATAGGGATAGGCACTACTCTAACACTACTAAGGCCGCTATAATATCCTTTTAGTTATCCTTACTAGGATCTTCTAACACTTAACTTGCTTCCTAATCTTTTAATTCGCCCTTACTACTAGGTTGATTAGCTTTTTCTTTTTAGGCTAACTAGTACTGCTTAACGTCTTCTTCCTACTTCTTTAGTAGTTGTTGTCTCCTATTAAGTAGTCTATTAGTTGGCCTCTCCTAGTAAGTTAACATAAATAAGTTTTAGAGTAAGGTATTCTAGCTTTACAGGCCTATAAAAACTTTGTTTAAAGTGGAAAAAGATCCTTAAAAGGGCAAAATAAAGCTTAAAAACAGTAAAAAGATGCTAGATATAATAGTAATGCCTCCCCTAAACCTCTTCTAGGCTTATAACCTGTTAGCAACGTAAATAGTGCGTTACAGCGGGTGCACTGTAAGGTGTAGGGGGACTAAAAACGGTGATGTATATTACTAGAATTGTCTACATCCTGTGGGTTAGTGGCGTAGAATTTTCTGCAGGGCTAGTCCCCACTTTTACTCATTCTGGCCAATAGAATCGCCGTATAGGCGCATTAGTAATGAGCCCACAGTGTGCGCTATTCTAGAGTCTGACAAAATATTACATAGGAGGTACCCCATATTTCTTCGATTGTTCTTCTTCTATCTTTAGCTGTTCTGTTAACAAACGGAAAAATGTCTTGATTTTTCTAGGTTTTTAGATCTGCTCCCTTACGGGGATTAGAATCTAGTTTAGTCCTGTAAGGGGATCCACTTGGAGTAAATTTACTCCAACATTTTTTTTTTTTTTTTAAGAATCGAGCTAGTCCTTTACAGCGCCGATGCCTATGTCCTCCTTGCTTAGCAGAATAGCATTTATTGGATTTAGTATGATTTTAAACTATTGTATCTTAGAGATAATCTCTTAGACTTGCTTAGAGAGTTGGTTGTAGGAAGCTTAGAGTAAATCTTAAAGGTTTTAGATTGCTTGTACAATCTTTACTGCTTTAGTTGTAGGCGCCTAGGACGTAGGTGTGTTTCTTTTAGAGATGCTAGTGGTTTTGTTTAGGGTGTGTAGTAGCATTTGTACGGTTGGTATAAGAGGATTTAAATAGTAATTAAAGTTTGTTTTATTAAAAAGCTTAAGTGTGTTAGGTTTATGCTAGTTGTGCGTATGTATAATCTTTGTTATAAGCACTTGTGTATAGGTAATTGTTGTTAAAGCCTACGTATTAGGATTCTTTGCTTTGTTTAGTAAAGCTTGTTTAATAAGCGATTTAAACTTTTTACTAAAGTAATACTAGGTAAAAGACTAGTTTAAAGCAATGTAGTTTTTAATAATGTTTGCAACCTTTTTAATGGTTTTGTTAGTAGTGTTTGTAAAGGTATAGCTTAAAAAGGTTTGTTTTATATAGCTTAAGCATTTTACCTTATTAGGTTAAAAAGGTTTATTTATAAAAGGGAATACTTTTCTTTTTTTTTAAATTTAATATAGTAGGTTGTAATAGTTTAATAGGATATTTATGTATATTAAAAGTATAAAGGAAAACTAATATAGTAATTAATACTTATAATAAATTTTTTTTTTAAAGGTAAAAAAAGAGAAAATAAGTAAAATTATAAAGAGTAAAAAAAATTTATTAGTTAAACTAAAATACTAATTTTATTATAAGTAGCTAATTTAAAAATTTTTAGTATATAAAGCTATAAAGTGCTTTTATAAAACTATTTGCTTGCTAATCTTAGGAAGGTATATAAAAGATGTAAATTTTATATGTTTAGTTAGCTTTATATAACTAGTAGTTTTAAATGTTAACGTGCTTAAGCTTAGTAGTAAGCGTAGTTTTTAAGCTTATAACAATAGTAATAGTTACTTTATTATTATAAAAAATAGCAAGCGGCTATAGTGCTATTACTCTTAGTTTTTATAGTAGTTTTTATATAAACATATCCTTTCTTACACCTTATACTAATACTAGTAATTTAGCTTTTATTATTAACGTAAATACTATAACTTGTTTATTTGCTTTTTAAACAATTAGTATTCTATTAAGTTTAATATAAAAGCCCTAAAAACTTCTTTTATCTTTAACGTTATTAATATAGCTAGCGTTAGTATATATTTAAAGACTAAGCGTAAGTTAGTTTAAAAAAGTAATATTAAGCATTTTATATGTTAAAAGTAGCTTAAAAAACCTTATAAAAGTTTGTTATAAGTTAGTAATAAATTTAAGGTAAAGGCTACTAGTTAAAATATAGTAAAGGCAATGTTAAGTTAAGTAGTTATAATAAGCACTAAAGGCAGCTACTAATTACTATTTAATAGTTTTTTACCTTACTTAGTTTAACAATCTTATTATATTTAACAAGCTTTAGTCCTACTAGTAATAGTATTGTAGTTAGTTGCTAATTAGCAACGCTAGCAGTTATCTTATTAATATCAAAGTTGTTAATATAATAAAATAAAATAATGCTAGTTTTAATATAAGCGTAAGCATTGTAGGAAAGTTGTTATAAGCTTAGGCTAGTTTTAAATAGCTTTTATTTAAACGTGTTTTATTAAAGATTTCTAAACTATAAGAGTTTATATAGTGCTTTAAAAACTTTAAAAGAGGCATTAATATAAGCATTAACAACGTTATATTGTTTAGTAATTATTCTTAATTGTTAAGCGTAGATAAAAATTGCTTATAGTGTGCGTAATACTAGCGTTGCTACGTATATTTCTTAATTAAAAATTTTACATTAGTTGCCTTTAGCTGTAAGTTTAGCTTTGCATTTTTTAAAATATCCTACTTTGTTAAACTTATATGTAAAGACTTATTTACAATTAATAATAGTTTAGCTAAACGCTTTAACTACTAATATTTCTTATAATATATTACTTGCTTAGTGTGTATTTAAGTGCATTTTTATTGCTTATTCCTACTAGTTTACAATTTAACCTTATTTAACTTTTTAAATAGTTTTAAAAGTAAAGGGTAGGTTTAACTAATAAAGTTTTAATTGTAACTTTGCTTTAAAAAAGGGTTTTTTTATAAAGGAGGAATTTGCAATGTACTATCTTTTAAAAATGTGTTTAAGCTATAAAAAACGCTTGTATTTATATAAGGGTATAGTTAAGTTTTAGTAGTAATATATTAATAATAAAGAAGCTTAAAAGTAAAGTAAACAATAAGGCTTGCTTTAGTTATTAAATAGTAGTTGTTAAAGATGTAGATAAAATAAATTGTAAAGGGTTGTTTTAGTTTTGTTAAGCAATAGTGTTAAATTGTATAGTTTATTTAATAGTGCTACATAGTGTTTAAAAATTAAGGTAAGAATTAGTTAGTAAGGTATAGGTTGTTATTACTAGCTAGCAAAAATAAGGTTTTATTAAATATAACATCTTAATAAATAAATACTCTTTTAGTATTTAAGTTTTAAATATAATAAATGTTAAAAGAGTTATACTTAACTAAGTACTTAATCTATACTTTAAGTTGTAAGCGCTATAAACAATGTTTCTTTAGCTATGCATTTATTATAAAAATAAATGCCTTGCTACTAATAGTTTAAAAAAAGATACATTTAGTTAATAGTTATAAAGAAATTTATATAGTATTTTTTAGCCTAAAGGCTTTTATAATATTGTAATAAACACTACTATTCCTTAGTAATAAACTGTAGTATTGTTAAGGTTTATATAAGTAAAGAAGTTAAGGCTGTAGTTGTACAATGTTAAAAAATATTGTATTGTCTTAATATAGTTGTCGTATATATAAGTTCTTTAGTGTGTTATTAAGTAGCTTAGCCTATTTAGGTAAGTAATTAAGTAAATACTTAGATTAATTGCTAAAGAGCTGTAAAAAGGAAGCTATTTAAGCTATAAAGATTATAGTCTTATAAACATAAATTCTTTCTCTTATTTCTTCCTAGCTTAATAAATCAATGCTTTAAGTATTTAATCCTAGCTTAATAGCTTAATACTTTAAGTTTTTAATCCTTATTGTTATCTTTATTGTTATATAATCTATTAGTTGTGTGTATAAAGGATTTGTGTATACGCTAGATTCGTGCACACGCTAAATTTGTACATACGTATGATTTGTGTGCCTGCTTGGTTTGTGTGCCTGCCTAGCTAGTGCGTTCCTTTTGTTTTGCCTTTTTAAACCGCTTAGTCTTTGTTTAGGCTGTATTTTAGGATTGGATTATAACAAGTATATGGTTATAAAGGAAAACAAATGTATAAATAAGTTTTAGCTAAAGGTTGTTAAAAAGGTAAGATTTAATTTTTAAGCTTTAAGTTTTTATTTTAATAATTGCCTTGTATCTTTTAGCTACTTTATTTTAAGCTTAACTATTAAAAGCTAATAACTTAAAAATATATCCTTAACAAGTAAAAACCAACCGTTACTAGGTTTATTTAATCTTAAGTTTTTAATTATATATAATTCTTT
>JANSMH010000451.1:0-12260 GCA_029299595.1 Grosmannia serpens
ACCCGCGCCCCGAGCGCCGGGACGGATCAGCGTCTTGGCGAGGCTCGGCCGCCTCGGGGCCGTCAGGCTCGGGGGGGGGGGGGGGGGGGGGGGGCGTTATTAGTGTCAGGCGAAACGACGCCCGACGATTGGCAGCAATTACGGAGCTGTTCGACTCTGCTCGTACGCGTTTTGCAAGGCGCGGCTTCGTTGGTGAGAACGAGCGTGTGTGGTGCATGCATGAGCGTGTTTTAATGTGATATTTGCAAAGTGGTGTGGGTGTTGCTCAAGGCAAGCGTGCATGTTACCCCTGGCGCTGCTGCTGAGAAAAAAAAAGGGAAAGTCTTACGGAGTTATCGTACAGAGTCCTCCGTAGTGCTGGTGCTGGTGCTGGTGCTGGTGCCGGTGCTTGTAGGGATGGTGTGGTGAGGCGTGTGGTGTGTGTGTGAGCAAGATACAGGGGCTGCTCGCAGCCGGGATGGGCTGCCCGCAGCCGGGATGGGCTGCCTTTCGGGGAGCGACCAGCGGGTTTGGCCCTCCTACAGGCGGAGAGTGAGCATTCGCTCGTAGCGTCTGGCTGGATATTACATATACTCCGTATGCTCGTACTCGGAGCACAAGTACGGTACGAAAGCAGATGTGGAGGGGTGGGGGGGGAGCCAAATGGTGTCAGCGGCCTCCTGGTTGGCTGTGCTGCTTGCGAAGCGGCCGGGTGGATAGGAAGGAAGGCGTCGGGTCGTACTTTCCTTGTCTTGGCTGACAGTACCACCAGGCTCGTGCTTTGACTTGTCCCTCAATCTTGCTACTGGCTAGCACTCGTATCTCTTGCACATATGCATCCTGTCCTCCGTAGTGCCTGCCTGTTTGGAGCGTGTCAGGCGATCACCGCCCTGAATGTCAGGAGGTCCGTCAAGGCTGGTCTGGGGGGGTGTATCTTTTTTTTTTTGGCTTGTCCCTCAAGCCAGCTGCTCCCGACCCGTTGCTTGGACCTGGGATGAGCACGAAAAATTTCGGATCTACCTCCACCGAAGCAAGGGGCGGGGGACGAACAAGCAGAGAGAGACCATTCTGTCTTCTTCTCCGCTGTGGAGAGAGGACAGCAGAAAAAAAAAACAGAGAGGAAAAATATTTTTTAAAAAAAGAGGCTACATTACGTAGTAATACAAGGCCGTATGCGGCAAGCAATTGAAACACGGGAAGAGAGTGGCATCGCGACAAAACCCCGACACAGCCAAAGCGCAGTGCGGGCTGGGAGAGGACCAACCAGAGACGTGCTCTGGCTACATAGTATGCAGAGGCGCGCCGCCCGACCTCGCCGTGGCCCCCATCCAGACGCGGTAGTCGAGCAGAGCCCCTCCTGCTGGAGCAGGCGAGGGGAGACCGCTCGAGATTTGCATGATGCGGAGTACGTGTTCGTGAGAAGCGAGCAATGAGGGCGTGCGGATTGCATGGCCGAAGCGAGGGAAAACTCTGTATATGGAGCTGTGGTTGAAAAACGGCATGGTAAGGTAAAAAAGGCTTCGCATTGATGAGGTAAACTGCCGCCTAAGTGGACCTGCTCGTGCTAACAAGGCTTGCCTCTGTCTTTTTCTCCCTTGTCTTTTACGTATTCCGACTGTGTCCTGGGCCAAGGCGGGGATTCTGCCAGGCGGCCTTGGATGCAGACGCGCGAGCTAGAGGAGTTCGAGAAGAGATTTCCAATAGAACTGCAGGCGACACATATTTTTCCATATGGCCAACTCCACGGCTACGGAGGATTTCAAACGGCTTAAGCGCAGTGGCACGGAGCTACTAACACGATGCTACAAGTGCTGTTATCCAGTTTTCTGTAACGGGCAGCTTGTGCCTCTTTCGGGACATGTCTCACCGGAGCAGAAGGCTGGTGACGGATGGAGCGAACTCTGTGCACAAATAGGCAAGACGGGCAGGTGACCAAGAGCACCAGCACTGCGTGGAGCAGAGACGACACGAGCAGCATTGGAGCAGCCAGACAGCTAGACTGCCAGACTGCCAGACTGCCGGGTGTCAGACCGTCTCCAAGGCATCGTCTCGCAATTATTGCCTGTGGCTCTGGTGGATGCTTCGTTCAGAACCATCCCCACCCGGGACGTAGGAACCCTGCACCCAACGAGAGGTGTACAGATCGAACGAACAAGCGACTTGCAGCAGAATGCAACGCAAGCCGGGCAGCAGGCCGAGCGGCAGTAGACGAAAAAACAAGAGGACACCGTCTCACTCTGGTTGCGAGTCCATGGGTATTTCTTTGCTTTTGGGTCTGCATCAGATTGCCGATCCACCAAGCAGAAGTATTGGAAGACGTTGTCTCTAGGCTTGGTTGGGGGGCGGGCGAGATCCTGCGTCTCCCGCGGCCTGAAAGCAATGACCGCAACTTGCCCGCGACTTACCCGCAACTTGTCCGCAACTTGTCCGCAACTTGTCCGCAACTTGAACTCGCCGCAGCTCTCTGCAAATTGCGGCATGTGGCCTCTACGTAGTAAACGCCGGTGTGTCTTGCAGTTGCGAGGCTCCGTATTTTCTACGGGGCGGCCAGCCACTGCCTTTTCTGGCTGCCACAGAGGTCTGGTAAGGCAGGCCCTGGCAAGTGGCTCGTATCCTACCTACTACGGAACACGGACGTGTACTGCTGACCAAATGTTCGTCAACCACCCACCGCTGACGATCAGGCGACTCGGCAACGGAACCCATTGATCGGCAGCCGCCACCACCGCCATTCCCAACGACAAGCAGGCACACCAAAAAAGCAAGCGGTCTGGCGACGGATCGTGGCCCCTTTGGGCCATGACACATCTTTCAGGTCGTGCAAGACCTGGCTCGGAACCCTGGAAAGAAGAAAAGAAAGGGAATCGAATTTGAAATTGAGTGTGGGAACGGGCGTCACCCCTACATGATGAGATGAAAAAAAAAAAGGCAGAAGCTGACATGTCACGCAAAACATGGACACACGCCCCCCAAAGCCAGATGCCGCCTCCAGGGCGCCGCAGCGCCTCGAACGGAGATTCAGGAATGAGATACCGTGAAGGGCAGGATACATCAGAGCTGAAGAACCGGCAACGCCACCAAAGACATTGTTTGCATCCTACGGCAGATTCTCTCCACAGCGCCCCGGACAGCCAAGCCTTGCCATTGTCTGTATTACAGGCGTGCACGCGAACTGAACACCTGAAAGACGCTCATGCTGGCAGGCAGCCGGTCAGCTCTGGATTGTCGTCGTATCCTGCTCTTTTGGGGGTAGTGCTATGCATCTCCGTCGATGCACACCGCACATACGGAGTATGATAGGTACGGGAAATGGGTTGCATTCGAGCGGGGAGGGGGCTTGGGTCGTGTGCATCGAAACATTAAAGCACAAAGTTCGCGTCATGGCGTGTGATTGGCTTCCGACTTGGTGTCCGGCTGCGGCCCCACCCATCCCAAGATTAGGTGGCAGGGGTGGGTGGCAGGCAGAGAGGGAGGCTTCCTCCCAGGCCCTTTTCGAACCCCGGAAAAATAGCGACCTTGTGTGTGTGAGCGAGGGCTTAAAAAGAAGGGGCCAGAAATGGAAGGCCTGGGAAAAGGACCAGTGCGCCTTCCCTTGCAGCTTCTATGGGAGGGGGGGGGGGGAAGCTCGTTCCCGTTCGTGTCGAATCGGCTACGACATGACGCGAAACCGCGGCGGTCGGCGAAATGCTCGTATCTTGCAGAGGATTGCATACCAAGATACCATCTTACCATGTATAGCCGGATACGTCCTCTCGCCCTCTTACCGATCGGTTCGCCCGGGCTGCATGTGCGTGCTGCGTGCTGCCATTTTACGTGCATACAACAGTAAGCCCAGATTGGATTTCGCAATTCTGCCGCTTCGCTCCCGCGACTTGCCCTTTTTCCGGCCAATAGAAAGCCGTGCCAGGACCGAGAAGGGGGGGGGGAGGCCAAAAAAAAAAAAGGGAAGCGATCCGCCACGCGCAACGCGTTCGCTCGCGGTAGGCTCCTTCTCCATTTGCAAATTTCCAGTCCAAGAACGACGCGGCGTCATTGCTGCAGGAGTAGATTATATGTATTTTTACGCACGCCACTGCAGACGACTCCGCACTAGGAGCAACTGACGTCGTTAGGAACGCCTATTGCGCAGAGGCCCCTCTTTCTGCTGTGCTACAGCGTGCTGCGCACTACGGACACACCTCGAAATGGGAGGCTGGGATGATTAGTCATGCTTGGGCCTGGACGTTCAGAGTACTCGTACTCGTAGTACTCTGTACTCGCAACTCTATTGCCCTACGAGAGCGCGCACTACGGCACATACTACTAATAGACTACTCGTGTGCGGACAGCTCATGGCACACGTCTCAGACAGGCATGTTTGAGGTGACGGGATGGGATGATAGTGGAGAGGGGTTCAGAAATGCTCCTTGGCCAAGCAAGCGAGCCGCCCTCACCTTTCTTTTGCCCCTATCGTCTACCGAAACATGCAGCGTCACCAAGCCACATGTCCCTGTGGGATGCAGCGCAGACTGTGTGGGCTGTGGCAAACCAGAGAGAGAGAGAAGGGAGCCCCTCAGCCCTCTGCGGAGTTCCTGGTCTCACCATCTCACACCGTCAGATCTCGTCGACGCTCCCTTTCTCCAGGCCCCGGAACAGGGATGGCCCTCCGGAATGAGCGCTGGACACGCGACGGGGGAGAACGGGCCAGACGGGGTCAGACGGGGTCAGACGGATCAGACGGATCGCGCACTCGGACGGGATGCGTGCCGGCCTTGTCCAATCACGTCGAGCTGGGGGGACATCGCCCTCTCGCCGACGCCTGTGCCCTGCGTGGCGCATCTCGCAGCCTGCGTCTCCGACTGGCCACGAGTTGCACGGCAGTCGCTATTTTTTATATGCTGTCTCTCTCTCTCTACCACACGGTAAGTCTGGTGCCACCCGGAACAGACGCGAACCCAACAACGCTCGTCCCCAAGTCGTGTTTGATGAGAGACGCGAAACGGGGCTCTCTGATTTGCCCAAGGCTTCTCCATGCAACGGTATGAGCATGGCAGCTTCTGATGCAAGCTCCCTAGACCGGCTGGAAACCCCCCGCTCCCCAAAGTGCCTATTAATATGTTCCGTGTCCAGGAGGCGTCCTGATTCGCTCACGTCGTACTCCGTATGCGTTGGCTTACGAGTCGGCTCGGCCAAGCCTGGATCAGGAGCTCGTACTGGCAACGGGCACCGTCGGCTAATGTTGGTCGAGCATGCACCCGTTTTATTAAACGTGCCGGCCTCGCTGACCCGGGAAACCCCAGCAGGCATCCCCGAGCCCATTTGGATGGCAGAGTGACACGGCTCCGTCCTTGTACATGTCGTAGTGGACGGCGACCTGGCTCTGTCTGCACAGAGGCAGATGTCAGAGCCGACAACAGTCCATGCCCAATCGTGTGCTCCCGCGCGGTCCTAGGATGCAAGCCGCATCTGCATGCAACCCCACGAAAGATACGGGCGCAGCTGAAGCGAGCAAATAGGGAGGCTTCACTGTCAGCTGCAGCTCCCGCGACACAGCCCTCTCTGCCATTGGCGCGTGCCAGGAAGAGGAAAAAACAAACGAGCACGATCGTGAAGTGTCTCCCAGGCCGGGCCTGGCCTGGCCGTGGCCGGGGGGGGGGGTCAACCTGTTTGTTCTATTGGTTCTATTGGCCGTGGGCGGCCTTCTTTTCCAGAAGCTCCACAAGCTGAAGATCGTTCCCTTCCAAATTCCCCCCTCCGGCCAGAGGGACTAGGCTGATTCTGGGCCGACTCGTCCTTGCTGGGAAAGCAGCCCGGGGGAGGGCTACGGCATGCACGGAGTACATGGCGTCGTTTCGAGGCACCCTGTCGCCGGAAGGGGTCCGAAAAGAGGAATGGCGTGAGGCGGCGTTTTCCGTGAAGAGGTTCCTCTGCGTACCAGTACAACTCGCTGAAACCGAGATAGCAGCGGCTTTCCTCCATCTCGTCGGTCGGTCGGTCGCCAAGGCAATCTCCTGCTACCATGTACCCTCAGCCGATGGCGATGCACAATCCATTGGCTCCAGGCACAGCCAGCGCAGCGAGCGCACAGGCGAATGCTGCATGATCAAACAGGATCAAACACAGCACGGCGGCCGATGGTCAGGCAGCCCCGATGCCGATCGTGCCGCTATGCCCAATAGGGGGGCCACATGGGAAGACGCGGCGTGTTTGGCGAGCGAACGCGTGAGCACGAAACTCCAAAGTCGTCATTCACATGTCGACACACCTCTTTCGACGGCGCCGCAACAAGCCTTTTTACGTGTGCGCCAAGACCCAGGCCAATAAGACCCCCCCCCCCCCGGGCCACAGCCTCGGCGTCTTGGTCAGATGCGATGCCGGCCGTGAGGAATCACGGCACAGGCACAGACGTGCATCATGCACGCTGCACGTACTCGTCGACCGTAGACCTGTTCGCTCTTACGTGTGCTGCTCCTGCGGCAGCTGCCTCGATGCTCGTTCTTTTTCCATTGCGCCTGCGAGGAGGCAAATCCCAGTTGTTACCGCTACTGGGACATGGAGCAAGATCCGACCACACCGACAACGTTGTCCGGCACCAAATTAGAACAGACCCTGGACGAAACGAAACGGTGTGTGCGGAAAAAAGGACCTGGGCTGCCGGCTACCACGCTTTAACAAAGTGGTGAAGCGCAAAAATGCTACCTCTGATGACTGGACGATAAAAATGGCGAGATCTAGGTGCTTCCTTCTAGGCCACAAATAATCTCATGGCAAATTGGCCTGTCCGGTCCCGTGGCTTCCAGCGATCGGCAGCGGGCACGGAGAGGGGAGAACTGTTGGGCGGATGGGCAGATGATGCAGGATATGCAGAACCGCCAGAAATTATGGTTGCAACAAGGCCGGTTCTTCCAGTTTGTTTCCAGATGAGATATGCAGAGCAGCATATTGGCAAATACGAAGGGGGCCCCCCCCTCCCTTGCCTACATGTAATAATACAATGTCCTTGATAAGGATGACAGGTTCACCGTTTGTCTGTCGCTTGGGCCTCTTCCGGAGGGCCATGAACGCGTTATTTTCTCACAGATTACCGTCCGCTCGATCTCCCCCCCCCCCCTGGCGTACTGCTCGTACAGCGTCCGTCCTGCGGCTTTCGGCTGGTGTCCTCAGAGCGGGAGCGATCGCAAGCCCGTAGAAGCATTGCTGCTCGCAACATGGTAAGATAAGTATCTTCCATATTCTGCACGATGCGCTGCCGTGCAAGCCTGGAATTCCGGCCAGATCCTACGCAAAAATCAGGGCACGGGCAAATGGCTGCGACCAAAAAGAGATTCGCATCATCAGCGCCCAACAGTCTCTTGATGCGCAAAGGGGAAAAAGGGTCCGAGTATTGCATGGTCCCCAGGGACTTGAACAAGATACGTGCCCAAAGTGGTCAGACTGTGGGGAGTCAGCCTTGGCTTTCGGCGAGGGCAGTGAGGGAAATGAAGGCCAGGTACGAGAATAGGGTGCGACTCCGCGTGCATAGAAGCCCAAAGAGGGCAAGCCAGGCCGGCCAGACAGCGGTGGTGGCCCCAGTCGGAAGCGGCAATTCTGCGCCCATGCCATTGTGAGGGTGGAGACTCTCCTGAAATAGGATTCGATCTGAAGCAATAACGACATACGGCGTATATTAATAGCCGCATAAAGGGAGGACCGGTGGGATGGACAGAGACGGTCCCCCCCCCCTTTCTGTCTACGACGGCAACAAGAGGAGAGCGGGTGACAGGACGGGCACCCTGTGCTCGTATTGGCGACGAGAGATGGATGATGGATGACAAGATGCAATTTGAGAAGAGAGGGAAGACGGGCTGGTGGAGTCCCCCCTGACCTTAGTTCCAGGCGACGCCGATTGGCTTCGGTGGATTTGCGAGCATGACAGCCGCTATATGGCGCAGGGTACAGCGCGGTACAGCGCGGTACAGCGCGGTACAGCGCTATAGCCCACCACAGCCCCCCTTCAAACGCGCCCCCCCCGAGCTGGCCCGTACATACGAGTAGTAAGATATCTTACGAAGACGAACCGCTGACCTGGCTCAAGCTCGGCGGTGCATCAAGGGAACGGCCTCGCGCCAGACGGCCTGTCGGCGTGGGTTGACAACGAGATTGCAGTGGCCAGACGCGCAGACGGGCAATCGTGTCGCCTGCACGGAGCGTCTCCTTGACTCTGCAGGAGAGCCGCGCATGCCGAGCAGACCTGGGCGAGGCCACGGCAGGGCTTGCATGCGAAGAAGAGGCAGGAAGGGGAAGGAGGAGAGAATGGGAACAAGAACCACCACGGCGGACGCTCATCTCCTGCCTCGACATGATCCCCCCCCCCCCTCCTTCTCAGGTCCACTCCGGGTTTGCCACGTCGAGCCGGTGAGTCGTGGTCCACTCCTTGGCTTTCAGACATTCATGCAGACGTGACAGCGACGAGCAGGTGAAGGAAGGGGGTCGACGGCAAGCAGGATCGACGGGCGAAGCGTGCACAATCGTTGGCCTCCGGGGGGGGGGGGGGAGGAGACATAGGCTGCTCTCGCAGAGACAACCTCCTGGCCATCGGCAGCTCCTGGGTCGTCGTTGTCGCCATTGCTGCATGTTGGCACCAGCCGACGGGGGCTTCTCGTCGACGCTCCCCCATCGCTGCGCTCTGCCGTGCCGCCCGGCCGCGGCGCCGGCGTCCTCGCTCAGCGCCCCCTCGCTTCCCGCGCGTCGTGGCCGGCGTTGACAGGTCGGCATGTTCCGCGCGCTCTGGCCAGGCCCTTGACCTCCCTTGCGTGGAGGTCGTGGCTTCGGGCGCCGGGGCGCGAGTCAGCAACCAGGCTTACGCGGTGCCTGACCCCCCCCCCCCAGGGTGGTCGCCTGACGGAAAAATCCGCGACTGCCTGCGACGTCCGCAAATGCCTCGAGACATGCACCGGCATGCCGAGCCTCTGCGGCTCTCGCCAGTCCAGCCACCGGGCCACGGCGACTGGCTGTCCCCACCGGAAGAGGTGCAGCCCCGACGCCTACACGGTTCTCACAGTCCTGAGAGGACACGACCGGCGAGGCGGTGACGGCGGCGCGGAAGGACGGAAGGACGGAAGGACGGCCCAGCGTGGTTTGTACTCGTAGTGTGGGTTCGCTGCTCGCCAGATAGGCACACCGCTCGCAGGAGGAGATTTGTGTGTTTTTTTTTCTTTTTCCATTTGGGATTGGTAAGATTCCCGGCAGAGAGAAGCTCCAGAAACAGGCCAAGACGAGCTGGCCGGCCGCTATTACCCCGCAACATTCTGATTGGCCGGCAACCTTGGCAGACGAACCATGTCTCTGCTGCAACGCTCTGCAGAGGCCGGCCCGGCTTCCCATTGGCTGGACGCGGCTCCAGTTGGTCGAGCTTCGCAGACTGGCCGCCCCCGCTTGCAGACGCTAAAAGAGCAAAGAGGTTGCGTCTCTATGTAATGCTCTTTCTGCACTGAAGATAGCACAGAACCGGCACGAACAGAGCAGCGTAGTTGTGTGGCCATGTGAGCCCGGCCGTTGGCGTTTGTCATCTGACCCCAATCCATATATCCCGAGACTTATCCCTGCCGAGACGACGCTCTCCTCTCTCGTCCTGCCCTCCCAATCTCTGCTCTCCCATCCCACCAAAAGCTGGCACAAACAGAGGCCAACAACTCCATTCGGCTGTTCGGCAACTCGGCATCTCGTCGTCTCGTCGTCTCGCCGTCTCGTCATCTCGTCATCTCGTCCATCCACATCCCATTCGTCGTTTGCTGTCGACAGACTTGCCTCCCTCGTCTGCTGGCTCTCTCGACTTGTCTGCCCTCGCTGCTCCCACCACGTCGCCCGTTGTGCTCGTATACGCTGCAATTTGCCACCGTGCGTCAATTTCTCCTATCCCGACGACGTACGAGCACGTCGCCTTGGCGCCCGACACGCTGCTCTCCGTTGGACGGCCTCTGCAGCGCTTCCCTCGACAATTGCCCGCCCGCCTCCCTCTGACCTCTTGTGTCCCAGACCTGATACAACAGTTCCCCCCCCGGCCAGAGAAGCCAGGGGCCTATTCTCGTCGTCGGCAGCTGCAGGACACTAGCCTGGATCCAACGTTCTGCAGCCAAAAGAAAATCGAATCATCCATCGGCCCATCCTCGTCTCCATATATATTCACCATCTGCCGGACCAGACCGGCCCGTGGCCAGCCCATTCCTCCCTGTATCCCCTGACAGGCCCTGAATCTCGCTCCTCTGCCCACAAATCCTACACGATTGCGCCCCCGTCGTCGAACCACGCCTTTCCCCAAACAGCCCATCGGGCGCGATCCAGCGTGCCTTTTGCCGTCTCGCCAAGGCTTCCCTCTGCGGCTGGAACGCTGCAGCCTTGTCCTGCTCGATCCCCGATCTCGGATCTCCCAACAAGCGCTGCCTACAAATAGCCACGACAACGCTCCCTCCTCTCCCTTCCCTCCTGCCACGATGGCCAACAGCGAGAACCAGCCCAACACCGCCGACATGTTCCGCCACCGTCGCAGCTCCTTCACGTCCGCCACCTTCTCGAGCCTCTTTCCGAGGAGCCACTCGGTCTCGGGCGGCACGCCCGTCTTCCCGGGCCCCATCGCCTCGGCCGCCATGAACGACCAGAACCGCCGCCGACGGCTGTCCATCTCCACCGCGTCGGCCCTCGGCCTCTCGGGCACCTCGCCCATCAGCCCGGCCGGCGCCGGCGCCGGCTCCGGCTCCGGCCTGCGCCGCGCCAGCCTGTCCACCAACTCGTCCGCGTCCGATGCCGCCGTCGACGAGAGCGCCATCGAGGAGGACGACGTCGCCCCGGGCGCGTCGCGCAGCTCCCCCAACACGCCCCATGCCCGCCGGACGAGCTTCGGGGCCCAGGCCATGCGCGGCCTCCACCGGTCTGGAGGCAGCGTCGGGGCCAACTCCAACGGTAGGCAGCGCTCCAGTCCTGGTCCCAGTCGTCCTGGTCTTGGCCCTGGCCCTTCTGCTGTTTCTGTTGCTGCCGCTGGTGTTGCTGCCGCTGGTAAAAGACCACCACAGCATCAGCATCAGCATCAGCATCAGCATCAGCAGCAGCAGCAGCAGCAGCAGCAGCAGCAGCAGCAGAAGCATCCCCATTCCCCGTCTCCCCTGTCCGCGTCGTCCCCCTTTCCACCGCCCGGCGCTGCCTCGCCCGTCTCGCCCTCGTCCCCCTCCCATGCCCCGCGCGCCTCCTTTTCCCTTTCCGTCCGGCCCAAGAGCACCCTCGCGGCGCCGCTGCACAGTCCGAGAACGGCTTCTGACAAGTTTCCTCTCCCCGCCGCTCGTGCAGACCAGGGATACAGCTGGCCTGAGCAGTTTAGGTCCCGTGCCGAGAGCAGCGTGGCCGCGGGCTCGCGCGCCTCCTTTTCCTTTGCCTCCAGCCTGGGCAGCTCGCCGCCCCGCTCCGGCGGCTTCTCCTTCCACGGCTTCGGCGCGGGCGGCGCGGGCGCGGGCGCTGGTGCCGGCGCTGGCGGCGGCGTGGGCGACATCCGCCATGACCGGTCCAAGTCCGTCTCGGACGCACAGACGACGGCCGTGCCGGCAGCCGCGCAGCCGACGCCCCCACGGCCGCGCCAGCAGCCGCGGCCCAAGCCGGACCACTTCCAGGAGAGGATTCTCAAGGGCGACTTTTACATGGACTGAAAGAGGAGTCCCCGTGTTTCGACACGTTTTGCACGACTGCATCGCCGGCCGTGCCGGTTTCGACGAGATCAACGACATTCGTTCCACATTGCGTCTTTTTTTTTTCTGCGTAGAGGCGTCTTCGGAAGATCAACACGGCGACGCTGTGGCCGAGGAGCCGCGATCTCGTGATGGTGGGATCCGCAACGGGAGTTTGTGCTTTCGGATGGGAGGCGGCAGGGCTGATCCGTAAAACCGGAAAGGATCGGGGTCGGGTATGAAAGGAGCAGTATCGCTGCTGCTCTGGGAGTTTGGGCGACGGTTAGTCGAAGAGGCAGGAAACGCCAATCTGATTTGAGAATTGAATATCAGGCTCGTATGTGCGCAATGGTGTTTGCATATGTACTTTATAAATATCCAGACGCATCTCCTTCGCATGCCGTAAACCAAAACGCAAACGCCAAGGGGGGTATTCCAAATCGCATCCAAAAACCTCCCGCTCCCGTTTCACGCCGTACGTACCTCTCTAGTTATCTGCCAACTCCCCCCCCCCCCCCCCCCCCCCCCCCCCCCCCCCCCCCCCCCCCCCCCTCCTCTCCCAACACAAACGGTGTGTGCCTACACCCGCCGGCCGTACCTCGTGGGTACCGTCCG
>JANSMH010000452.1:0-12114 GCA_029299595.1 Grosmannia serpens
GGGGGGTGGGGCGGGACGAGGGGGGCGGGGGGGGGGGGCGGGGGGGGGGGGCGGCGGCGAGGGGGCGGGGGGGGGGGGGGGGGGGGGGGGGGGGGGGGGGGGGGGGGGGGGGGGAGTGCGCCTCGTCGATCTGGCCCAGCCCGACTGTTTCCTTTGTCTTTTGGATTTCGTTAGCCCATCAGGATATACGCGCACAGCAGCATAGATAATTTGGTGTCTTTTTTTTTTTATTTATATTGGGAGGGGTGGATTTGCACACGCGCGCGCGCACTCACACACACAGCGATTTGGCGCACAGGGGGAAAAAAAACATTCATTCGTTTTGGCTTCAGTTGGAGAATTGGTTGCTGCACAAAGGGTGCCCCGGGCGGCTGACAGTCTTTTCATGTTTTTGTTTGTTTAACCGGGGAACGGGAGGGCCGACAGACTGTATGTCCGTAATCAACACGCGTTGCCAGAGCAGGCAGGAGTTGCGAGGCTCTGGGAAGAGGTGCGAATGTGAATAGCTTCGAATGCGAGATTGCGAATAGTGCCGATGCGAACTGCGAACAGCTGCGAACAGCTGCGGATAGCCAAATGGGCAGTTGCCGTGCTCCGTACGCGTACTCTGCATCAAGATAAGAGTGGGCCGGACGCTAGTGTCGGTTGCACTTGTCATTTGTGGCCGAACGGCCGCTCTTTCCCCGGCAAGTGCTAAACTTGCGACCGTTGTGACTGGCCTATGGCCGATCCCTGATCTATCTCTCTGCTCCTTATCTCTTCTTTTTCGTATTTACATTGCATCAACCAACGGGCCAAGCTCCGTTTTTCGCCAATCGGCTCTGTGTCGTATTTAGCTCTGCTCCTGTCCCCTCCACGGGGATCGCATCCGTGCCGGTCTACAGACACGACGTGGGCCTCGATTGACTCACGGCTTCTTCTCCCGGTTCCCGTCTTGCTCCTTGACTTGCTCCTCGTCTTGCTCCTCGACTTGCTCCTCGACTTGCTCCTCGTCTTGCTCCTCGTCTTGCTCCTCGTCTTGCTCCTTGTTTCTGCTTCCTCTCATCCCGTTCCTCTCTCTGTCCCGTCTTCCTCTCCCGCTTCCCCGCCTCCCCTTTCCTTCCCTCCACCTCCTCCATCTCCCCCCTCCTCCCCGGCCGGCGCCAATGGCTCCCAGCCGGCCGATCCCGGTCGTCTCGCCGGCCAATGGCGACCGTCGCGGGTCGTTTGTCGGGCTGGTGTCGTCGCTGGGCGCCTCGTTTGTGAATCCGTCGCCGCTGGCCCACGAGGCCGTGCTCCGCGACGTGGCCAGCCTGAACGAGTCGCAGCTGGAGGCCGACGAGCGGGCGGGCGCGACCACCGACTATGACTCCAACGGCTCGGGCGCCGACTCCGACTCGGACAGCCTCGGCGACGGCGCGCCCGACCTCTACCGCCGCCCCAGCGGCATCGCCTACGGCACCTCGCGGCCGGTCGTCGGCCTCGCCCCCATCGCCGGCCCGCCGCTCAGCCGGCTGGAGCGCAAGCAGTCGCGCAACGCCGAGCGCAGCCTCCTGCGCGACAACCACCTGCTGCCGCCGAAGCACGCCGTGGGTGGTGTTGGTGGTGTTGGTGGTGTTGGCGGTGGTGGTAGTGGTGGTGGTGGTGGTGCGGATGCCATGGCCACGGACAGACTGCCACAGCCCGGCTTCCTGGGCCGCCTCTACAAGCGCATGTTCAGCACCAAGGTGCCGCTGCGGACGACGGACGAGGAGCGGATGCCGCCCATGGCCTCGGACGGGGCGACGACGCCGTTCCTGTCGACGCCGTCGTGGACGTCGACAGCCGCGACGGCGGCGGCCAACGGCTTCGGCGACACGCCGGCGCCCACCGAGCGAACGGCCCTCCTCCCGCCGGCCGCAGCAGCAGCAGCAGCAGCAGCAGCAGCACCGGCACCACCACCGCCCGGTGAGCCCGTCAGCCACCGACACCTCGACGAGCAGTGGGAGGCGGCGGTGGCGGCCGGGCAGATCCACACGACGTGGCAGCGCGAGGCGCAGACGATTGCCGTGTACTCGCGGTCGCTCATCCTCACGTTTCTGCTGCAGTACTCGATCAACATTACGAGCATCTTTGCGGTGGGCCATATCGGCAAGGTGGAGCTGGGCGCCGTCAGCCGTGAGTGGTGCAGTCTTTTCTCTCCCTCTTTCTGTCCTCCATCTTGTCCTCCATCTTGCCCTCCGTCTTGCCCTCCATCTTGTACTCCATCTTGCCCTCCATCTTGCCCTCCATCTTGCCCTCCATCTCTTCTCCGCTGACACCCCCCAGTGGCGTCCATGACGGCCAGCATCACGTTCTACTCGCCCGTGCAGGGCCTGGCAACGTGTCTGGACACGCTGTGCGCACAGGCGTACGGCTCCGGCCACAAGACGCTGGTGGGCCTGCAGCTGCAGCGCATGTGCTGCTTCCTGGTGGTGCTGATCGTGCCGCTCGAGTACCTGTGGCTGCACGCGGACGGGGTGCTGGCGGCGCTGATCCCGGACCAGGAGACGGCGGTGCTGGCCGGGCGGTACCTGCGGGTGCTGGCGTTCAGCATGCCGGCCAGCGCGGTGTTCGAGTGCGCCAAGCGCTACATGATGGCGCAGGGGCTGTTCATGGCCAACACGTACGTGCTGCTGATCGCGGCGCCGCTCAACGTGCTGCTCAACTGGTACCTGGTGTGGCACCTGGAGCTGGGCTTCATCGGGGCGCCGATCAGCAGCGCCATCACGCAGTGGCTGATGCCGACGCTGCTGCTGCTGTACGTGCTCTTCGTCGACGGGTCACAGTGCTGGGGCGGGTTCTCGCGGCGTGTGTTCAGCAACTGGGGGCCGATGGTGCGGCTGGCGCTGCCGGGCATGATCATGATCGAGGCCGAGTACTTTGCCTTTGAGGTGCTGACGCTGGCGTCGGGCCAGTTCGGCACCACGGAGCTGGCGGCCCAGAGCATCCTGGTGACCATCACGTCGACGACGTACCAGATCCCGTTCCCCATGTCCATCGCCGCGTCGACGCGCATCGCCAACCTGGTCGGCGCGCGGCTGCCCGAGGCCGCCAAGTCGTGCGCGCGCGTGGCCGTCGTCGCCGGCGTGCTGCTCGGCCTCTTCAACCTGACCCTGGTGGCCGGCCTCCGCCACCAGATCCCCGGCCTCTTCACCAGCGACCCCGACGTCGTCGCCGTCGTCGCCCACGCCATGCCCGTGTGCGCCTTCATGCAGGTCTTTGACGGCATGTCCGCCGTGGCCAACGGCCTGCTGCGCGGCGTCGGCCGCCAGGAGATTGGCGGCTACGCCAGCCTCGCCGCCTACTACCTCATCGGCCTGCCGCTGTCGCTGTACCTGGCCTTTTACCGCGACTGGAAGCTGCCGGGGCTCTGGGCCGGCGTGACCCTGGGCCTTGCTCTGTATGTCTCCCGCGCGCCCCGACCGGCCGTGCAGCCGTGCTGTGCTAACCGTGCAGTGTCTCGCTGGCCGAGTACCGCTATCTCTACAGCTACAACTGGCAGACGGCCGTGGACGAGGCCGAGGAGCGCAATGCGTCCGGCTAATAGCTCGTGTAAGATAAGATACAATATACCGTATTACGTAAGATACAACCCGTAAAAGTCACGTGATCTACACCGTGCAGTGACGTGGGCCAGGGAGGTTGGCTGCTCCACTATAGCTTGCCCCGCTGTAACCTTAAAACCCAGCGCCTGCAGGTCTGCAGGCCTGCAGGCCACTGTCCTCTCTTGAAACAGCCCCGCCGGTCGGAAAAGCACTCTGCATGCAGCCCAGTCGTCCACACCTGCCTCCTGTTTTCCAAACGCTCCTGCCTCCTGTTCTCCGTCGCCGAGGTACATAGCAGACCTTTTTTTTTTTTTTTAAACAGGGAAACAAGAAAACACGGAAACACAACAAGCAGTTATCTCTCTACATCGACACTCCCACCCTCGCGTCCCCGTCTCGTTCGTTTCGCCCTGCGTCCCGACGTCTTGCCACCGCCTTTTCGCAGCAGCAAGCGCGCCTTCTCCAACGGTGCCCAAAATGGGTCTCTCCGTCATCCAAGAACAGCAGCAAAGTACGGCCGTCTCGCGTCCTCTGGCGGCCTGGCTCTGCCGATGCTAACTGTGCGCGACAGTCCTAATAGACACGATCAAGAACATCACACGAGGCGACGTGAGCATCCCGAGACGCCGACATTTTCCCCTCTCTGTGATGGCGGCCGCTGACCGGTGCGCGTGTGGTGCTGTCTGTATAGTGGAAGGTTCTCGTCCTCGACGAGAATACGAAAAAGATCATTGACAATGTCGTCAAGGAAGATGACATTCTCAACCAGAACATTGCCAGTATGTTGAGGGGGGGAGAGAGAGGGGGAGGGAGGGAGAAAGAGAGAGAAAGAGAGAGAGAGAGAGAGGGAAGAGAGAGAAGAGAGAAGAGAGAGAAGAGAGAGAGACACACACACAGAGAGAGACACAGAGAAACACACTCACAGAGAGAGAGAGAGAACGGACACAGGACTAGAACTGACGAGGTCCAGATATCGAGCGCATCGAGGAACGACGCGAAAAGAACCCGACCATGGACGCGATCTACCTGATCTCGCCGCAACCACACATTGTCGAGTGTCTGCTGGCCGACCTGGACCGGAGGCGGTACCGGCGGGCGTTTGTGGTGTGGTCGTCGCTGCTGGACGGACAGCTGCGCCAGCGCATCGACTCGGTGCCGACGGCACGGCAGCTGATCGCCGGGGTCGAGACGCTGGCGGTGGACTTTTTCCCGCGCGAGTCGAACCTGGTGACGTTTCGGGATCCGTGGAGCTTCCCGGTGCTCTTCCATCCCGACTGCAACGGCATGGTGCGGCAGCACATGGAGATCATGGCACACAAGGTGAGCAGGTGGACGGACGGCGAGGGCCAGATAGGCGTGGCTGTAGGCTGTGGCTGTGGCTGTGGCTGTGGCTGTCGGCTGACCTGCAGATTGCGAGCGTGTGCATATCGTCGGGAGAGTACCCCAAGGTGCGCTACTACCGGCCGCGGGCACCGCTGCACGAGGCCAGCGTGCTGTGCACGCACCTGGCGCGGTTCGTGCAGGAGCAGCTGGACGGCTACGCGCGGCAGAACCGCGACTTCCCGGCGCCGTCGACGCGGCCGCAGAGCGTGCTGGTGATCACGGACCGGTCGATGGACCTGATGGCGCCGCTGGTGCACGAGTTCACGTACCAGGCCATGGCGCACGACCTGCTGCCGATCCGGGAGGGCGACAAGACGCTCTTCCACATGACCATCAACGAGGGCACGGACACGGCCGAGGAGAAGGACATGGAGCTGCACGAGAAGGACAGCGTGTGGGTCGACAACCGGCACCGGCACATGAAGGACACGATCGACAAGCTGATGGGCGACTTCCAAAAGTTCCTGGACCAGAACCCGCACTTTACCAACACGAGCGGCGAGGCCACGAGCCTCAACGCGATCAAGGACATGCTGGCGGGGCTGCCGCAGTTCCAGGAGATGAAGGAGGCGTACTCGCTGCACCTGACCATGGCGCAGGAGTGCATGAGCCGGTTCCAGCAGCACAAGCTGCCGGACGTGGCCTCGGTCGAGCAGACGATGGCGACGGGCCTGGACGAGGACCTGCGCAAGCCGCGCGGCCTGCTGGACCAGGTCGTGCGCCTGCTGGACGACGACGCCATCACGCGGGAGGACCGCCTGCGCCTGATCATGCTGTACGTGCTGTACCGCGACGGCGTGGTGGCCGAGGACGTGCGGCGCCTGCTGGCCCACGCGGCCCTGCCGCCGGCGAGCTTCGACAGCATCGCGAACCTGGAGCTGCTGGGCGGCCGTCCGGTGCGGGCGGGCCTCAAGGACGTGCGCCAGCCGCCGCCGCTGCCGCTGTTCGCGGCCGACGCCAAGGCCGCCGCCGCCACGGCCCAGGGCCCGGGCGAGGAGGAGTACTCGCTGTCGCGCTTCGAGCCGGCCGTGCAGCAGCTGCTGGACCGTCTGTGCCGCGGCCAGCTGGACGCGGCCGTGTTCCCCTACGTCAACCCGCCGCTGGACCCGAACGAGGACGCCGCCCTGGCCGCCGCCGCCATGGGCTCGCTGCGCGCCGCCAAGCCCAGCTGGGCCGGCACCAACCGCCGCGTGCCCGACAACCGCCAGCGCATCTTTGTGTTTGTCGCCGGCGGCGCCACCTTTTCCGAGGCCCGCGCCTGCTACGAGGCCTCGGCCCGCCACGGCCGCGACGTCGTGCTGGCCACCAGCCACATGCTGACCCCCAGCCTGTTTCTGCGCCAGCTGGCCGACCTCTCCGTCGACTTCCGCAAGCTGGACATTCCCCTGGCCCGCGCTGCGCCCAAGGCGCCTGCACACCTGTTTGAGCGCGATCCGCCGCCGAAGCCACCACCGCAGCAGCAGCAGCAGCAGTCGTTGCCCGGCAGGCCGGGTGGAGGTCCTGCTGGCGGCGTGGGCATGGCCGGTCGCGGCGCCCCTCCACGGCCAGGCGGTCCGGGTGGCGCTACGGCTACGGCTACGGCTACGGCTGGAGGGCCACGGCCGCCGACGCAACAGATGGGCCAGATGGCTCTCGGCGGCAGCGGCAGCGGCAGCTCGCACCCGCCCCCGTCCAGTGCTCCGGCCGTCGCGACCAAGCCGCACAAGGACAAGAAGAAGCGCAACCTGTTCGGCCTCAAGAAGTAGAGACGGACGCGCTGCTGCTGCTGCTGCTGCTGCTGCTGCTGCTGCTGCTGCAACAACCGTATATATGGAGAAAGCTAAGCCGGGAGCTTGTAGATACACACCCCAACCACTAGGATTACGTAATAATATACACCCCGTCTGTTTTGGATATCTACGCGCAGCAGATTGTAGTCCTCCTTTCCAAGTCATTCCTTCCCCATTCGTCCGTCTTGTAATACTGTCCTGTCCCAGAAGTATCCTGCCCCCATGAGCACCAAAACAGCAAGGCACGACAAACAAAAGCTCGTTTTGCAAAGATCCCAAAGACGCCGGTACGATATTCCTCTGTCCGTTTTCCGCCCTCCGCGCGCCACTGCTCACATGAGGGCAAAGGTCTCGTCGTCGACGGTGGCAAAGATGGCGGCCGCGTCGGTCAGTTCCTGGATGGCCGTCATGGTCGGGTTGTAGCCCAGCTTGAGCTCGTTGGCAATGACGTTGACGTTGACGCCCTCGTTGCCGGTGGCCATGTTGCGCATAAAGTTGTAGACCTTTTGGCCGTTGGCCGAGAAGCGGTTGCCGCCGCCGCCGCCGCCGCCGCCGCCGCTGCCGCCGCCATAGCCGCCGCCGTCCTGGTCGACAAACATGCCGTCGTCGTGGCTGTTTGCGCCGGCCGCGTGGCCACCGCCGGCAGCACCAGCACCACCACCGCCACCACCACCCGTGGCGCCGCGCGTCAGACACAGGTGCACGTACGTGCACTCGAGCATGTGGTAGCTGACCTCGTTGTAGTCGTCGATGGCGCGCAAAAAGTGGGCGCCGACGTAGCGCTTCTGGTTGAAGAGCTTGAGGCGGCCAAAGACGCGGACGTGCTGGTCGAGGGCGAAGCGGGCCTCGGCCTCCTCGTTCTTGTCGGCGTCGACCCACTTCTTGACCTCGATCGTGCCGGTGCCGTCGTCGATGCGGTACGTCACGTTGGTCGGCTGCGGCAGCACCGCGCGCACCTGGCCGACCAGCGTCAGCTGCGTCGCCGCCGCCCCGTCAATGGTGAACTCGGACGCCCCCGGATACGCCTCCTCCGTGTCGAGCAGCTGCTTGACCGTGACCGGCCGCAGCGAGTCCTCGTTGTAGTTCTGGTTGGGGGGGGGGGGGAGAGTTAGAGGGAGACGAGAAACGAGAAACGAGAAACGAGAAACGAGAAACGGGAGAACGAGAGAATGAGAGAATGAGAGACAAGATAGAACGAGAGACAAGATAGAACGAGAGAACGAGAGAACGAGAGAACGAGAGAACGAGAGAAAAAAAAAGAGAGCCCCTCAGAGCCCAGAGCCCAGACCCCCAGACCCCCAGACCCCCAGACCACAACACGTCCGCACCGTCCACCACTCACCCGTCCGCCTTGGCTGGCCGACTGCGAGCCGCCGCCGCCGCCCATGAAGCCGCCACCTCCCTCGGCCGCCGCCTCGCCGCCGTACGACGTCTTTCCGTATCCTCCTCCGTACGAAGCTGCCGTCGGTCAGCGCGTGTGTCTGTGTGGGATGGAGCTTGGGACCGTCCGGGCTCCGTGTCGGGCATCGCCACACTGCCACACCAACATACCCATGGCTCAAGCGTAGACGTGTCTGCTGTCGTGTGTGCGTGGTGTCTGTGTGCAGCAGCAGCGGATTCACAAAACGGGCTCGACGAAAACGCGTGAAAAGACGCGTCCTCGCGCATTGGCCTGTCCAGCACCACTTTACGCAAGAGGGGTTTCGGTGGGTCGCGTCCGCCACAGGTGGCGGTCCGTTTGCTGACTAAGCATGCGTCCCGTCTTCCCCGGCCAAAGATGCCTCGGCAAGAGCAAGCCAGCAGCCCGAGCCGCTGTACCATCCGCTAAGCTGATCACGAGCTTCCATAAGCCTTTTGGGCGCGCATCCAACAAAGTACGAGTAAAACCCATCCTCTTCCCCGCAGCGCGCGCCCCTGGCTCTCTGCACACTCTGCGTCTTTCTGCGAACCGACAAGGAGGGATCGCCCACGGACGAACTCAACCCCCTATTGCCAGGAAGCCCAGCCTCTCTTCTACCTTTCAGCCGCAGACCTTCCCCCCCAAAAGACACACACAACCTGCTCTCCGGACCGAGGCCCCCCCCCCCCGACCGATGGCCCGAAACGCGAGCTCTCCCCTCCCGATCCTGCCGCTGCCCCAGGGCGTGGTGCTCTTCCCGGGCATCGTGCAGCGGATCGCGGTGACGGCCAGCCGGCCCGACATACCGGCGCTCCTGGCCAGCATCTACGCACACGCGGCGAACCGGGCGACGGGCGACGGGGCGGCCGCGACGGCCATCAACGAGGTGCCCATCGCCTGCATCCCCATGGCGTCGCCGTACGTCGGGCCGCGCGGCCAGCTGCTGCTCGGCCGGGGCGCGGCCACCACGGCCAGCTCGGCCAGCTCGGCCGGCGAGCCCAGCACGGCCGGCACACCACCCGGCGAGGCGCCCGCGTTTGTGGCCGGCAAGTCGACCAAGGCCGACCTCTTCAGCTGCGGCGTCGTGGCCACCATCACCAGCATCGAGGGCCGCAGCGCCGGCGAGTTCACGCTGCACGTCGAGGGCCGGTCGCGCGTCTGGATCGACAAGATCGTGCAGGAGCAGCCGTGCTTCGAGGCCAAGGCGACGGTGTATCCCGACGAGGGTAAGTCTCTCGTCCTGTTGTCCCCCCCCCCCCCCCCGCCGTCTGGCGTCTGTCCCCTGCCTCTGACAATCTGCCGCCGAACAGTCAACAAGGCGGACGGCGCGCTGCTCGAGGTGTTTGAGAGGCTCAAGAACGCGTCCCGCGAGCTGGCCCAGATCCTGCGCGTGGCCGCGTTCGTGTCGCCCGGCCGGCCACACGCGCGGCTGACGCCGCTGCTGGCGCGCCGGCTCGACACGTACATTGCGAGCAAGACGGTGGGCGAGGCCGGCGTGCTCGCCGACTTCATGGCCAACATTGTGGTGGCCTCGTACGAGGAGAAGCTGCAGGTGCTGGTGCTGTTTGACGTCCGGAAGCGGGTGGCCAAGGTGCTGGAGCTGCTGGAGCGCCAGGTCGGCAACATCCGCAACAGCGTCAAGTTCACGACGGTCACGATGGAGATGGACGACGGCAGCAGCAGCGGCAGCGGCAGCGGCAGCAGCAGCCAGCCGGACGGACCGCAGCAGGACCTGCCGCAGCCCCGCAGCCAGGGCATGCCGTTTGGCGTCATCATCCCGCCGCACGGCTTTGTCATTCCTCCGGGCGGCATGACGAATGGCGGCAGCGGCGGCTTCTTTGGTCCCGGCGGCGGCAGCGGCTTCCGGCAGCAGCAGCAGCAGCAGCAGCAGGCAGACCAGCGGGAGCCGGACGAGATCGAGGAGCTGGCCGGCAAGCTGGAGACGGCCGGCCTCAGCGCCGAGGCGGCCAAGGTGGCGGAGCGCGAGCTCAAGCGGCTGCGCAAGATGGTGCCGGCCCAGGCCGAGTACACGGTGGTGCGCAGCTACCTGGAGACGCTGGCCGAGATCCCCTGGACGGCCGTGACCGAGGACAAGCTGGGGCCGGGCACGCTGGCCCGCGCCCGGGCGCAGCTGGACGGCGACCACTACGGGCTCGAAAAGGTCAAGAAGCGGCTGCTCGAGTACCTGGCCGTGCTGCGGCTCAAGCAGGGCATCAACGACGAGATTGACGCCGAGGTGCGCGCGGCCCAGCAGGAGCTCGAGCTGGCCCGGACGGCCGTGGAGGCGTCGGGCTTGGATTCGGGCGTGGATTCGGGCGTGTTGCCCGGCGTGGACACATCTGCTGAGTCATCCGCCGAGTCATCCGCGTCGGCCATCGCCAACAACGCCGAGGCGCGGCTGGAGGCCGCCACGGCGCGGCTGGAGGCAGCCACGGCGCGACTGGCCGGGCTGCAGCGCCGGCGCATGACGGACCGGTCACCGATCCTGCTGCTGGTGGGCCCGCCGGGCGTGGGCAAGACGAGCCTGGCGCGGTCGGTGGCGGCGTCGCTGGGCCGCAAGTTCCACCGGGTGTCGCTGGGCGGCGTGCGCGACGAGGCGGAGATCCGCGGCCACCGGCGGACGTACGTGGCGGCCATGCCGGGGCTGGTGATGCAGGGCCTGCGCAAGGTGGGCGTGGCGAACCCGGTGATGCTGCTGGACGAGATCGACAAGGTGGGCACGTCCAACTACCACGGCGACCCGTCGGCGGCGATGCTGGAGGTGCTGGACCCGGAGCAGAACCACGGCTTCGTGGACCACTACCTGTCGCTGCCGTACGACCTCAGCCGGGTGCTGTTCATCGCCACGGCCAACACCCTGGACACGATCCCGGGGCCGCTGCTGGACCGGATGGAGACGATCCACCTGCCCGGCTACACCACGCTGGAGAAGAAGCACATTGCCATGCAGTATCTGGTGCCAAAGCAGATCCGCGTCAACGGCCTGACGGCCGCGCAGGTCGGCCTGGACGAGGCCGTGGTGGCCAAGGTCATCGAGTCGTACACGCGCGAGGCCGGCGTGCGCGGCCTGGAGCGCGAGCTGGGGTCGGTGTGCCGGGCCAAGGCCGTCGAGTACGCCGAGGCCAAGGACGGCGGCCGCCTGGCCTCGTACCGGCGGCGGCTGACCGTGGCCGACCTCGAGGGCATCCTGGGCTCGGAGAAGTACGACGAGGAGATCGCCGAGCAGACCAGCCGCCCGGGCGTGGTCACCGGCCTGGTGGCCTACAGCTCCGGCGGCAACGGCAGCATCCTCTTCATCGAGGTGGCCGCCATGCCCGGCAACGGCGGCCGCGTGCAGCTGACCGGCAAGCTGGGCGACGTGCTCAAGGAGAGCGTCGAGGTCGCGCTGTCGTGGGTGCGCGCCCACGCCTTTGAGCTCGGCCTGGCCCGCGACCCGGTCGAGGACATACTGCAGAGCCGCAGCATCCACGTCCACTGCCCGTCCGGCTCCATCCCCAAGGACGGCCCCAGCAGCGGCGTCGCCCAGGCCGTCGCCCTCATCTCCCTGCTGTCCGCCCGCGCCGTGCCGCCCAGCCTGGCCATGACCGGCGAGCTCACCCTCCGCGGCCGCATCACCGCCGTCGGCGGCATCAAGGAGAAGCTCATCGGCGCCCTGCGCGCCGGCGTCAAGACCGTCCTGCTGCCCGCCCAGAACCGCAAGGACGTCAAGGACCTGCCCGAGGAGGTGAAGACGGGGCTGGAGATAATCCATGTGAGGTGAGTTGCTGATTTGCCCTTTTCTTTCTTCTTTCTTTCCTTCCTCTTTTTTATTTGTTTCTTTTCTCTTTTTTCTCTTTCTTTCTTCTCTCTTTCTTTCTTTCTCTCTTTCTCTTCTCTTTTCTCTTTTCTCTTTCTTCCCTCCTCCTTCTCTCTTTCTTCTCTTTCTTTCTTTCTTCTCTCTTCTCCCTCTCTCTCCCCTCTCTTCTTTTTGTCCTTCCCTCTCCCTCCCCACCCTCGACGCCCCCTGACTTCCCGTCTC